>CAJDSM010136677.1:0-15153 GCA_903981925.1 Ostrea lurida | reverse complement strand
GACCACGACCAGCCCCCGGAGGAGAAGAAGAGAAGAAAGAGGAAGAAGAGGAAGAAAAACAAGAAGAGACAGTGAGGAGAAAGAGAAAGAAGAGAGGAAGAAGAGAAGAAGAAGATAAGGAGACAAGAGAAGAACAAGAAAGAGAACAGAGACAAAGAGAAAGAGCCCTTTTAAGGGCCACCCATACTTTTTGAAAAGACATGGTTTATTAACAATGGAAAAAACATAGTTTGTTTGATATTCCTGAACATTTTGATAAACTCCAACAGATAAGCAGTAACAATACATATTACTATGAACATTCTTGACCTATTGACATTCGTCTTTGACATTGCGACGAGTTTGTCCTGTGATGTGTTCTAGGTTTAACGGAATGTCTTTTAAAAACCCAACACACAAAGAGATTCACGGTTGTAAGCTGTGCCTTTCCAGGGGAAGTAACACTTCTTGTATCGGGTGTTCTTCTTATGTGTGGCGTTGATGGTAAAAAAAAATACACACAGTATTGTCCACAGTACATCTCGTATTCAAATCTTGTACAATGGTACGTGTTTTTGTATGCAAGTGCTCTCATGGTGTTGTGAATAAAGTCTTGGATGTTTTTATGGCCTATGAGGATATCCGTAAGAATGAAAATATTCGGAGGGAGGATGCTACTTCAAATACAGGCGACGCAGTGGCTCCAGGGCCGAGATCAATGTGTATTCACACGATAGAATTTAGTGCTGAGGGCTACATCTCAGGTATGACATTCGAAAGATATCAGCACCACTAAAGCCGGTCCTGGAAATTCTTCGTCTTAAGATCATCTTTCATTGCTGAGAATATCCCATTCTCAGTAATGCGGATTGCTGATTTCTCGGTTGTTTTAGTTTGATTTCTATGCAGATTGTCGAATTAAGGCATACCAACCACTCATGAAGTTTAAGGTAGCGCTACGCTTGGCGGCAAATTGAACTTCACTCTCAAGTTCTGTTCTGTATGAGATAAGAATTTATCCGGTCTGGGCTGTCATGATCTTTAGTGAAATCACACGACAGAGGGTGTAAATCGTTTTTATCCTCTTTCCAGGGGGTAATGTCCTTCTGGAGCCCAGTTCCTGTCCGAATTTTAAAATTAGGCGCTTGTACGACTCCAATAGGAATTCTCAGGTACTATTAATGGTACTGACATAACCTCGGTGAAATTAGGGACATCCAAGGGTCAAGGTTTCCCATCAAATTCCACCTCCATGGTGAAATATGATTTTAATGTTTTGACTGTCTGGTTTTTTAGAAATGAAAGGGTTTTTGTGTAATTATCCCCATTAAAAGCACATTTTCGGCAACACGCCAATAGATCAGTATTTAGGGCATCTGCCTTGAACAGATGATCGCGGTGATTTTAGATTTGGGTGCCACCTAGGAATTGGGATGAAGGTTTTCACTTAATCAGAATCTGATATTTCGCGATTTGCAGTACGTCAGTGCTGATTGATGAATTAATTGATACTTGTGTACGGGTTTGACTTTCCTCAACCCACAATAATATACTTTGCATGACACTTTCCGCACTATGCCGCTCGGTGGCACATGAGAACTGGGGTGGCTGCATTGAATCTGAAAACAGAAATCCACTGCCATTTAGGGAGACATTTCTCTTTGCTGAAGAACAATTCCAGATGCTAATGCGGATCCATCAACACGGATTCCTTGCTGGTCTGTAATGTGACGTTTTCTCTGACCCTAGGCTCATTTTGGATCACTTTCGGGATACATGGAGTTTGGGTATGACGTCCGGTCATGGTGATTTGTCATTTTTAGGCTGTGAAATTCCAACAGGATATGTGTTGTGTCATGTGAGCTGTTATTTTAACCTCGATCATATGTCCAGCTGCCTTGGACTCTGTGGCTGGGCTTGACCGGTTTTTTCCCCCACACAGCCTTAAGTAACCATGTGCCTTCTTCATCTGGGTTCCAGAATTGGGGGCGATAAGACATGCATATTTGTCAGATATCGGTCTTTGGTTACGGTATAAGTTCCGCCCCGGGGTAAAGGACATTTCCCATTTGAAAGACTGGAAGTCGCACTTTCACTGAGAAGCATAGGAAGATGGAGAAGTTATTCACACGGGGGTCGAGGTTGAACCGCTGCCTGTCTGTGTGAGATTCGTACTCGAGTCTGGCTTTCGTGTTTCCATATCATCTCTGCAGATATAGGGTTGAGATAAAGATCCGATATTCATCCTCTTTGGCCTTTGATTTTCGAAATTCTAAGTCGGTAATTGCCGTAACCAGAGGTGAGCTCAACTGGACGATTGGGGTAAGAATATTCCATCATTTCGAGATCTTCTACGAGTGACGGTTAGTCGGGGTCACTTTATATGACAGTTCTGAAGCTGTCGGTTGAGCCACAAGCGCAAGGATTTTCTCTGTGCATTCTTATTGGAGAAGCGATGTGTTACTTCAGCGTGAACTGGATTCATTAATTGTGTTGACTGGTCTATACCTCACGCCCCTTTTTATAGGTGTTCAGGGGAAAATATCAGAGAGGCGTTTCTTTGACTTGCTTGCCGCTATTTCACTGGTTTTCACTACCTCCTTCCTAGGTCGCTTTCCTAGGTTTGGTGTGGCTATGCTTATGTAAATGAAGTTGAGGGTTATTACTACCCGCTTTTTATACTTTTTTACGCCGTGCTTTTCTTTCTTTCCTCTTAGACGCACTTGTAGTAATGCTCCAGCAATTGGACGTGGGCAAACAAGAGGGATGAAAAACCAGTATGTCCGGTGTCCTGTACTGTTCTGGCGTCTCGACTGCTGCGATAATTATTCATTCTTTCAATAGCTAACTTTTGCGAATGAGTTTACTAAGGGAGCGCCCATTTAAGATAAGGCCCAATGGGAGTTCTCCTAAATAAAATTTCATGAGTGTGGTTCAATGGGTGAATCTGAAATAATGTTTCTTTTACTTGTTTCAATATGTCCGGATCTCGGAAATAGGTCAAACGGGCGTTGTTTGTCGTGTCGTCGTATTTGTGAGGTTGTACAGTGGAACGATCTCCATTGAATTTAATATTGTTGGATTTACCAATGTCACACGCATCACAGTACCATGGGTTTCAGATTTCGTATACATCATCGGTGGTTTTCCCCCCAAGGTAATCTTCACGGTGTAGGATTCCATTTGTGGTCATGGTTGTCATCGCCAGGGATGCCTGTTTGGTCACTACCAGTAGCCTAGCTTGTACGGCTATTGGAGGGTCGTAGGAAAAGCGGACATTGCAATTGGGGGGAGTGGCCTCTCAAGTGTTTTTCACATTAAACTGACTACTGACACGAAATCGTATCGGAGTGATTACACTAAGTGTCAGTGGTTTTCCCCCAATAGTCTGTTAGGTCCCCTAAGACTGGTCATCCATGAGCTGTGCCACAGGGTTCTTGGTAAGGCTGCGTTGATTGTCGATTGATTAAACGCTAAAGGTTGTAGTAATTAGTCGAGCTCTCCCGGGTCGAAGGTGAAATGCGTAATTGATATGAGGGAAATAAACTATCACGCAAGTATCTAAATCTGTATGTACTGTCTCAAAAGTAGATATTCCCCCATTGCGTTCAGATTTTCCACGGTGACTTGCTAGACTCTAAGACGTCACACTGGTATCATCCGTGTACCTTGTGCCTCATGCATTTTCGGTCCTAATCCTCTTTTCCATTTTTAAGGTTGGGATCTTGGGATTCTTCTTGTGATACGGATCTGGCATGAGATACTGTCACCATGATGCCATCGGTGTCGTACGAGATGATTGTTTTTAGAATTGCCCGAGTACAAGACGCGATCATTTAGTGAAGTACTGACTTCCTATGCTCCATTCGTTAAGAAATCCTATGAGTTGGTAGGGGGCATATTGAACGTTTTTAAATTGTACGGTTCGGTAATGCCGCGCAGCGGATAACGTATTCGCCATCGACCCATAGCAGCTCACAACTAACCGAGATTTGTTAATAGCCTATCACTCTTCGGTAGCTCTGGCACCAGATCGCCTTCAATATCAATTGATGAGCGAACGATACTCCATAGTCTCTGTTGTGCTGTGTCTCTATTTCTATACAAGCTTGTTTTCTCCCGGTGGGTTGGGCCCGTGGGGGCGGAGGCAAATGGGTTCTCTCCGTATCTCGACGCCGCCCCAGGGCGGGGGGGGGCTTTGCTGGGCTGGTGGGGTGGGCGTTCTGTGTCGTTGCATGCTGCCGGGGTGCTTTGTTGCGGGGGGGGGGTTGTCCTTACCTCCTGGTGCGCCCAGACGTCGGAATTGAATCGGTGTTTTTTGCGGGGGGGGGGGGCCCCCATGGATTGTTTTGTTCATTCCAGGGTTCACGATTCTTTCTGTCGCTCATCTTTTGTTTTGTGATTGACCATACTCTTTTCCACCGTGGGGGTGGGCTACGTGACCCACGGTCTCCATGGTGGTTAATCCAAGCGCATGCAGCGATTCCTTACACCCTGAATTCTTGCCTTTCTACCTAGATCTTTGCTCATTGTGCTTCTTTGTGTTTATCGAACTTATTCCGTTCTATATCTGTAATTTGCCTGGAGTTTGCACTGTGTTGTGCTTTATCTGAGATATTTCCGCTTCTTGAGTGTGAGTGTGGAGGTGTTGATTCGTTGGTGGTATTGGGCTACGTCTCCTCTTCACTTCTTTTGTTGCCTCTGTATTTTTTCTTGCTGTGCATTCTTTACGTTGGGCGCTCCTATTGCTTCCCTCTGTGCTCGGCTGCTTGCTTTGCTTGGTATCCTTGTACTTCCTTCTCTTCGTGTTGTCTGCGCGTGAGGCACAGTGTGTTCTGCTACTTTTGTTCTTTGTCTACTACTCTACGTTTCGGCTGGCTATATTCCTTATCTGTTAGCTGCCATGGCGTCAGTAATTTTGCCCGCTGCCGCTCCTTTTGCTTGGTGATATCGCATACGTTTGCATGAGCGGCGCTGTCTGCTTGTCTCCGCCACGTTCGTGTTTGCTGTGTTTCTTCCTGCCTTTGAGTGTTCTTCTACTGTTGCGAGCGGAACCGGCGCGCTAGTCGTGCGGCAATCCCCAATATGCAACCTTCGTGTGGTGTGTTGTATAACCTTTATTGGCTATTCCTTTTAGTACTAGCGTTATGTTGCATTCAAAGGTTCAAATCGACTGGTAAACTTGGCTGAAAACCTCTCTGTGCATGAATTTTTACTGGTAAAATATGCGAAACGGGATCTCGTATATTGTGGGTTATATTGAATGTATTTTCTTCAACTAAGTTTGGAATTTGGGGTCTTTCCAGAGAAAGAAAGTGTAGCCCGTTTTTGTTTGTGTGTTGGGGTTCCTGCAGGTAACCAATGTAACGACACTGGTGACGGTCGGTGTTTATTGTATCAAAAAATAATGAGTTCTCCTATATATAGCATTTTATATTAGGGGACTGTTTGTTATCAGTAGAGGAACTCTGTCATTTAAAATCGATACTTTAGTAGAAACGTTGTCTCATAGGCTAGAATAACAAAAGTTAAATCTTTAAGATGGTTGACAAATCACATAACTCTGACACTTGTTATAAACCCTAAACGAGGTTGTAGGGGACAGAAATAAATGTGTCTCTCAACTTTCTGGTGGGGAGTTATCAATTGTTAGTTTGGAGTTGGTCTCTTGGTTAAGTGAGGGACTTCTGATTAAATTAGTTGAAGCTAATAGGAGGTTACATACTTTGAGGACCAATGATTGACTCATGCGCACCTCGACGTTGAAATGGGATAAAGATTGAAGAGGTCGGTGTTTTATTGTACATTGTAGGATTGACTCTAGAGGTTTCAATAGTTGTGGTTCATATTTGAACGGAAGTTTGCTGAATGTACAGTAATGGTGAGGTATCGGAAGTCTACATCACGCTCAGCAGTATATTATTTTCGACTGTTTTATCAGTGAATTTAAAATACAACTCTACTTAGCATGATGGCTTTATCGTATCCTGTGCGTGATTTAGAGGTAGCCTAAAGAATTCTAATTTACAATTGCCGATTTGTCTTTTCTTCTATTATCTGTTAAATACGAATTTATGTGGCCTATTGTCGGTATGATTTGTGTCATAGAAATTGACTTTTTCTGCAACATAAGGAAATTTTTGCACTGATGGTCAAATTTATCCAAGCTCCGTTGGTATGAACATATGCTTATCTAGAAGCAAGAAGATTTAAATTTATCTACGTGTACTATTTATTAATAAAAGATTATGGTAAGATTGGATGAATATTGATTTTTCTGAGAATATTATTGAAATTCTTTGTATGGCGGTGATAGAGCATGGATAATGAGACTTTTGTGGCGAGTATACTGTGGTATTTAATGATGTTGTGATTAATAGATATATTTATTTATTTCAATTGAATTTCTGTCCGATCCTATTCTTTTGTGAATGCTTAGAATTGGTCTTATGTCATATCTGATGATTTGAATTGTAAAGGTGTACGTTGATAAACATTGCTAGAGGTAACGATGTGTGAATGCGTGTTAACTGGAATTTAATACAACTTGATAGAGTGACTTTTTTGTTTCTTTTTTAGTTCTAAGTTGTTGATATAATGCCGTTACTATCAGTTGATCTAAGTAGCCCATTGTTTTGATCGCTTATTGGATTGTATTTGCCAGTCCTGTCTATCTTAATTAGACATGGTTGTTTATTTTCGTGTACCAACTAAGAATAATTTTCTAGGTCATTCGATAGAATGATATATGATCTTGAAAGGATGAGGAAAGACCATTATATATTCCTAACAGAAAACTGCTTTTGTACATTATCCCAGTGAACAAACATGTTTAGCATCTCGCAGCGAAAGATGATTATTTAAAATCTTGCAAGTTTAACTTTACCTGGAACCTCGCACGTAGAAGACAAAGGTGATGCTGGTAAGATCGTTATTATTCCAACGAACAAACCACTATCATAGGAGGTATGTTGACGGCATAAATCAACACCGCGGGACAGGAGAAACAGTTCTGTAAGAGAAAATAGTATGTTATACAGTAACAACATGCGTAGTGGAATGGAAATACAGGGGTAGCATGAACCAAGTTGGAAAGTACAGAGTAGATCCTGACCATCCCCTGTTGACGGAGTTACTACTCATTGCAACACACTGGGATTAGGAGAACTAACGGGCTAAGTTGAAAAAACAGGTACATTTCAATGTATGAAAAGTACTGAATAGACTGTCGATAGAAGCCATAGTGGGATTTATGAGCTTTTGGAAGGGAGATAGCGATGTCGTTGTCATATTACCTTTATCATTAGGTATATTTTCGTGTTAATATGCCTTTTAATACTCCCACAACCAAAAATTATCGGATGGCGCAATATCGTAATTTAATGAAACAGATTCGTAAATTGTTGTATGTCTTACAGACATGACGAAGTATGGGTATAACTACAATTCCTGTATATAATCCTCTCAGCTGGTTTTTGGTTTGTTAGTTCGTGACAAGTGTCCTCTGGACGACTCCAGAAAATAAAACAGAAATTGACGAAACGTTCATTCGGAGTGTGAATGTCGATCTGTGTTTGATCTGATTACTATGACGGAAGTCAAATTGGGTTGCGCGGATAGATACAGTCACATCGACGTCATCCGAAGCCGTTGTATTGCAATCTGTCTACTTCTTTTCTTACTTTCGTCCTTTGGCTATGTGGAAACACGAGGAGGCTCCGACGGTGTATGATATTTTATGTGTGTACCCCGGCTATATCTGAATACTTATCCGACCGAGCTTATGGAGTATATTGTTACTATTTAGGCTATAAGATCGAAGGTATATTGTTGTCAAATTGACACAAGTGGTTATGGGTTATCGTCTGGGTAGACACAAGATAAATATGGTACTTCGGAAGTTTATCTCACTAATACGGATATTGTTGGTGATATTGGGCTCATTTTTTATGTTCGTCTGGGTCAACATATTTTTTCCTGTTGAAGCAATCTGGTATGTGAAGTTTTATTTTTTTATGTAAACAAGGGGCATCGAACCTTGTTACATAGTCAAAGATATTGTAAAGTGCTGGTATCTCACTTGTTAAATGAAAGACCAAACATTAGTCGCTATGTTCAATAGCTCCAATTTTAGTCAAGGCTATATGTAATGATAACATGCGGGAAAAAACCAGTAAATATAGTAGTATAGGGTTATATGATATACGAGTGTTTTGTAGAGATATGGTTGGGTGTAAAAAATTGGCAAGCCATGCTAAACGGGGGAAACAAATGTTTCATTTTCGGTGCTTTCTAATGTACGAATTCAAAGTAATTAGGTAAGCAATGTTTTAAATTTGTGATTACTTTATGTAACTGTTTGTGGTTTTCTTATGCCTAATTTGAAAGGGGTAGTTGGTCATAATTGTAGTTTTGCAATAAGGTTACTTAGTATCGATATGATCAAGACACTACTATGGTCAATCTAAACTGGCGCAGTGAATATTAACTATCACGAGAAAAAGGTGATATGATAATGTAACCTGATAGCAGAAATAAACAAATTCCAAAGTGGAGCAAAGGACCAGAGCCGTAGGAGATCAGATGCCTAGGGTGAATGTCCATGGATTAACGTTCGCAATTCAAACTTGAACACCATATTGCTTGAGAACCCTGATCATTTCATTTTGTTTTTAGAACTCCTAAAATGGCATCATGTATTGAAACGTAGTGCTGGTGGCTTTCTGGTTGACATTTCAACACAAAAACTAGAGTGAACGGAGGAGGAGGCAGTAGTAGGAGGAGTTCTCTAGCATTAGTACTTCGATGTGGTCGTCCACACCATGGGATGGGGAGGATCACGTCAATTTAAATATTGCATTCCGGCTGATGGGAGCAACTTGGTGTAGTGATGTTAGTATCCTGGAGGGCATGTAGTCTTAACAAGACAAGATCCCAACAGCTCTTAAATGTAAGTCGTGTTTTGGACGTGCATAAGCTAAGTAACTTTTCTCTTCTATTTCTCGTGGCATTTAAAAAACCTTGATTATTTAGTTATGAGGGTTTGCCATAGTTGATCCGGATGATATTTGTATGTTTTGTGTGATATGTAGTTAAGATTCAACATTGCTAAGTGTAAGGATAATTAGGAACTGTCTTTCTTGTTTACTGATGCTAATGCGAAGCTTACTAATAATGAACTGTTTTCCCCTTAGCTACTTGAGGTTAGTTAGCTATAATACCATGTGTTTAGTAGTATGATTTGTGGTGATAGGACCGTTTTGGTTTATTGCAACTCGTTCTTATCACGTTGGCGATTGAGAAGGATGCGTGTTCTTGAATAGCACCAACGTGTGTTTATATCTGTATAGACCACGTATGGTTTTAATGAATCGTTTTTTCAATTATAGCACATGGATGATTGTTTGTTATATTATGTGTTTTACTGTATAGTGAAGTGTCACTGGTTATAAAAGAATGTTTTATTTTTCATGGGCAACTAGCGAAGAGCTTTGGCGTATAACTGGTGTTCTACTTTCAGTAGATTGGTTTGAATGAATATTTCGCTCATTAGCCTTAATCTTGCTAATAATCTGTGTTTTACTGGTATATGTAAATTGTTGGTTATAATGGAAATAGTTCGTATTGCTAGAGTCTGCGTGTGAATTCTGGGATTATACCAATAACACGGTTAACGAATTGCTCATCTTGATGAATACATTGTTCTGATATAGCTGCACAAGAACAGCGTAAATTGACATGCGTGGCAGTATTTTAACTTGCACGTGCCGGAGCCGCCACTTACAGCAGGACAGATCCGGATTACGAACATTCTACCACTGCCAATGTTGGATGCATTTTCGGTGTCGCGTACAGCTATTGACTGCTATATCTACACAACATCGTACGGAGATGAAATGTGAAATGTTACTTCTTTTTACTAGTTGTATGTAGAGCAATTCAGTACATAGTTAGTCATGCTACTAATTGCCATGTTTTAATATTTCAAGCGAGCTTACACTTGTCTGTTTAAGAAGTCAGTATCGCTTCAGATGTGGCAAGAATTATCAGAAAATCACATCATGTGGTGTCAGTGTCGTTATGCTTTTTGCACTGTTGGAGATTACAGCTTTTACCTCATCTGCCTCTAGCTTCTGTTGATTAGTCCTTGCTCATTGATACACCAAGGCCCTATTATGCCGCATTTTTCTCTGTTAGGACTGTTATGGGTAGACACTTGCCACAGCTGAAAATGATGCGAAAGTCATGAGTGAACGCAAGGTCTTAAAAAGACATTACCATCAAATACACAATCGGATTTGGATTGAGAAAACATTGAATAAAATACTTATGAGTATCTATTTAGAGGTGCTACAAGACGATCATTAATCCAAAGTTAGTGCTCTATTAGTAAGATGAGTGAATTGAAATACATTTATTTTGATAATACAAGTAATCTATGTTATATCTTCAAAACCAATATAAGTCCTATTTCCATAATTTTTCTTATAATATAGAGTCAAGGTTTGTAAATGTTTTCTTTTTGTCTAGTGATGTACTCAGCAAATTGTGGATACGTGAATGACTATTAGAAGAAGTATGAATCAATAATAGGGAAGATTTGCTTTTTCTAAGAGGGAAAATTAATTTTGTCATCATAATATCAGTTACTAATGATGCAACTAGTCGAACTCAATATTGTTTTGAAATTATATTATCATTAATTTAAATTTAGGAATGAATTCATCTCATATTAAATAATGATTTACCCTCAAATCTGAGTCTAAAAATAGATATTTGGGCAATTTATCGAATAGGGGTGTTTTTTGTTTAAGATTGGAATAATTTGAAAAAAAATGTAAAGTGTATACTCAACTACGATGGCAGGTCTGTACTCGCGCCATAAAGTTTATCAAATAGACGCAACATGAAATGAATTATGATGTCAGAGAAACATATAATATGGCCTCAAGTATTAGTGCAATGTTACATGGTTGTGTAAAGCACTGAAGTAAGGGCCCATAGCATATAGTACTGTATTGAGGGTGTGGAATGTAAGTCACGGGCCTCATACATAAGTAGTTATTGGAGTTTGTTTACGAGCAAAAAAAACTGCTCTGCTGAGTGTAAGGGCTAGTCACATATCAACAGTTCGACCAAGTAAACAAATTATGTGTGCAAGTCAGAGGAGGGTTTTGAGGTGAAGATTAACTTTGGTTATGCTGTACATGAACATTCTTTAGGTTAAAAATTTTTAGGATTGTGATGTAGATAGCAGCTATTTTAAGATGATTTGTTGACTATTTGTTTCTTGTTAGCTTTGAATGTTCTGTAAACTAGACATTGTTTTGGATAAATGTCTTTCTCCTGATCCTAAAAGTCTCATTTCTATTAATATACAGTAAAAGATTTCTTATATAACTATGGGAATGTACATGTTTGTGATAAGAGAGTCTATTTCAACAGTGTATTGTATTGGGATGTGGATGAAGGATGTATCGCGCAATATTAAAACAAAATGTATAGGGGACATTTCTTGATCCAAAAACTACCCTAGGTTTTTTTAAGAAAGTTGTCGAAAGACAAAGTTAATCATTCTTCCAGATATTCAGTTTGCAGAAACAGAGAGGTTTTAGGTTATTTATTATAAGTAAGCTTCCATTGGAAGTCAACATAACCTAGGTTGACGAAAGAATATGCTAAGTGGTACTTGATGGACGATACCTAGGATGTTTGGGTGCTGAGTTGGTAATTCGGGCAGGAAACGGGTCGCGCCACGGGGGCGTCGCAAGTCCATGGTTTATATATTAGATTGGAACTTCTGTTTATATATAGAGCCAGTCAAACGAGCAGATTTTTTATTTAGAATATATTACTTTTATGCAGTTTCGTTACGGAAATAGCTTTTATTCGTATATTGAGACGCCACTAGAAAGGTGGGCTGGCTAGCATGATCAAAAGTTAGCGATTGTAGTATTGTTATACTATATGGTTGAGGGAATATCTATATTTACCTGCATAATGTATATATTTTAATCGGGGTGAAACAATTCAAAATTTTGTCGTGCGAATATCACCCACTGGTCTTCCTTTCATACAAAATGGAATAGAGATAGTATAGGACGTTGAGTACAAGCAAAGTGACATTGGCTGTAACCATGTGGTTAGTGATTGCATAGTTCGCTGCGAACTTGTGTAATATGAGGGTCTTCACTCAATAATATATTTAAATATAAGCATTAATTGAATATACATAAGAACTTAATTTTCGTTTAGGGCTAGCATCAACACGAATAAGTCAATAACCGACGCACCGAGCTCTTTCAATCCATTGGCTTTATAATTCATAGTAAAGTACAATGTGTGCTGAAGACCAAGTACATGATAATTATGGAAGGGTGTGGTGATGTTGGATAAACTTGACAAGGTATAATACGATTGCTGACATAATCTATATTGTCAGTAGGGTCAGTGTTCAAGAAGTGCTTCATTATCGTCTTTATTCAGCATCGGGTAGAGTATACGGGGGTGAGGGGGTATCTCCAAAGCCATTGTTAAAATGGAGGGGGGGGGGGCAGACCCTATTTAATCCAGTTTTTATCAAGCGTATTGAAAATGTCTATGACTAGTATTAAAGAACGTGGTTATGTTTTTTTTTGTTGCCCGAAAACTGAGTAAGGTCAATTGATTGCTTTATCTGTCTTGTTGGGCTTGCTAAATATGTAGAACTTTGCCCATCACCTCGCTTAAAGTGACTTTATCTGTATTTGATTTGTAGGGCATCAACCTATGAATTGAAGGTCTCTAATCCGTGTCCTTCCATTCAATGGCCCCCTCTTCTTCTTATTTTTTTTTTTTGCCCTATGTTGAGTTGTGAAGTATATAGTGGAAATGAGTTTGAAGGCTCCCTCTCTTGTCGAAGCCACGTTTCTTAATTAATTTTAGTTTTTGTTGTCGCAATACTTTAGATGATTGGGCTCATGCCCTCACCCGCTGCCTACCCAAACTACAACAGGCATTAGAAAACCCAGGTCACTTGAGCTGAGCACATGTTGTAGATATATTAAATGTTGCAATTTGTGATAATATTTATTGGTACATAATTAAATAGCTCTGTAGAGACATAGGATTGCATTTTTAGCGTTCCATTACCCTAGGCAGTGCGGTCACAGTTTCTTATTGTTAATACGTTGTATATTTTTGGAAGGGGGGGGGGGGGGGGGAAATAGATTAAAAGATGCTGTTGTTTTACGGGCATGACTTGTAAGATAACAACGTACAGGGATTGGTTGTAGATAAGATGAGATTTATAAGTTGAGTTTCAGCGAAGGTTTTTTAGATTAAAAAGAATTTATATTGATGTATTTAGTAATATTCGAGGCAGTGAATGACTCTTATATAGTGCTTACCAGACTTTATCACCATCCGCATCTCCCGGAATCCGAAGATTGGACCTAGGTTATTTTTTTTTAGCATTCATTAAGAAAAGTATATTGACAAAATATATTTAATAACGTGGGGTTAACGTGGTGTGGATTTTATATTTGATTTTCCTGTTGGTTGATCCCATGGAGTGCGACAATCGGAGAGATGTTAACCAAGTACGGATTCGGAGAGATAGGATACATTTTTATTTGGGTAGGAGACTGCGCGGGGCCGTGAATTACCGAACTCAAGACGCTGTTTGTGCTCTCAATACAATGCAGACTGTCATTGTAATGTTTGTGGCTACATTTTTTTTTGAAATTTGGTGTGCAGTTGTTTTGCGCAGTTTTGAAGAGTATATTTTGGCGATTTGATCAACATGTAAGCGAAATTAATAGTCGGCATTCAGTTTCTGCAGTTATGTTATTAATGCGTCTTTTAATAGTGATTGTTCAAATTTGTTGTTTAGAACTATATTAGCACTTGTAATATTGCTGGAATCAGATGCAAATGTTGGGCGTTAAATGAGACATTCGTAAAATCTTTATTACAGTATTTGCAAGTATAGAGGGAGCTGATTCTTTTGTTAAAAATAAAGTTTTAAATATATGAGCAATTACCAGTGGAAAATGGAAATTGATACTGGGGGGTCAAATGTACAGATGGCTGGTTAGGCTTGATTAAACAATGCAAATGAAATAGATGATTAGTTTATGGATGTCAACAGAAATGACTCAGTACGAAGGAAATATATACCTGATCAAGAGACACTACAGGTAACCTGTGTATGATTAGTCTGTTCATCTTTAAAGCTACGTATCAACATAGAAACGAAATGCAATTTCCTAATGTTACTAACCAATATGTGGCTGACCGAGAACAACTGGTATCATAAGTAAAATATAAGTGAAAGTAAGGCAAATAATGTCAGTGAGATGACCTCACAGAGCTGGAGCGAAAGAATGTATTTCTGGGAGATGCGGTTCAGGCGGCTCTAAGCTCGATATCTTGTTGTCGCGAGTCCCACAAAGCACTCCGATTGTCACGCCCCCTATGATGAGTTCTCTCAGAGGACGACAGAAAGTGACTACACAGTACCAGATTAGAACTTATGGTTGCTTTTTTTAAAACGATAGTTATGTGTGTATATAAAAAAATTGGTAGCGGAGGGAAATCAAAAATATATGCACTTGCATGTGAGGACGTAGCGTGATTTTTTATCGATCGAAAAACACATGATAAGAATATCTGTAAGATTATACCAGTACTAGGTATGAATAGTATTTTGAAGCCGACAGTGAATTCTCGATTGATGGTTAGTTTGCTGGAATCAGCCCGATAATTTAACGGCTATAATATCTAAAATAATATGCAATATTTAAGCGGTCTAGCATTGCGCTTCTATCTCAGGGCTGTTATTGTGTTCTTTGTTGTTAATTTATGAAAGAGGAGGGGGGGGTGTTTGCCCATTTTAAATGTATTCGGTAAAATGTCATTCCATCGGGGTTGATTATTGTTTACTGAGTTTGTCTGATGGAGGACGGGAATACGTTCACGAATCATTTCTTAGAAAATCTGGGACATCTGTGAGGATTACAGTGGCGGAATCGTTGTAATGTATTGTAGTCTGAAATTGTTTATATGTCCTTGTGATTAAACTAAATGCTTTATGGCTTTATTGCTATGGTGACGACAGATTTTATTCGTTATGATGCAGTAAGATCGACGTGCTGTTATGAAAGGGGGGGGGTAGGTGGAGGGGGGGCGTTA
>CAJDSM010136657.1:0-12268 GCA_903981925.1 Ostrea lurida | reverse complement strand
GACCTATTCCTAACCCGGATCCCCACGGGGTCTATTTTGAATAAATCTCTGTTCGTAAGAATCTAAAGCGAGGTTAGCTTAACAAAAGGAAGACATTTCGTGTCCATGGGAATTCAGGAAGACCTGATACCAAAGACTGCAAAGATATAAATGATTACGTTGTGTTGACCCAAATCAAGTGGTGATTTTTTAAAGTGTAAGCTAGAATTACTGTGAGTAAAACTCACAAGGATACCCCCGCCACCTACATTGGCTTGAACAAAGAAGATATAGCGCCCGGCCACAAAATCCATGTTAACCAACCTATAAGACTGAACCTTTTGCAGTCAAGGTTATACAGAGTCATTGAAATGTAAGAAGTAAATGCATCCTTTCATGGTGATTACACTAATTATGCAAAATATAATCCATGTTAGAAAACTTATACCTTTTGACCTTGAGTTCAAATTTCGAAGGTCATATGATCAAAAGGTCACATATAGCGTCAATGAATGTATGCAATACATTTTCTCATATTGATAAACCCATTGCTTGCAAAATGGTATGCATATACGTCAAAGAGTTACACCCATTGAGCTAGAAATTGTATGCATTACGTCAAAGGAATTATGGCCTAGGACACATAATTAACACACCGTAGAGACGGACAGACAAAACAAGAGTAATGCACATCGTGCGATGATATGCATCCATGTGGCCAAAATAAAGATATACCTATTGCCAACAAGAGCGTCCACTAGGCCTTAACGTCCACCTGATTATCCAAAGCCCACACAGGAGGTCTCAATTTGCATTCTTATGCTGCGGTCAACACTGTCCCGATTTTGACAACAGATGGAAACACGATTAAGGAAAAGTTTTCAAATTCGCTGTGATCGTGAACAATTGCCATATTCGTTGATAGCATCTTTTTATCGTGTGACGCATTTTCTGAAATTTAATTGGCTTCGGGAGCGACTTTTGTGAGTCTGCCGGGACAAAATCTTTGGCATGGCCAAAAAATGCCGGGGATGGTCTCCCGAATGTTCAAATTCGGTATTGGAATCATCTTTACTCGTCGTATAAGACATCTGAAGATATCTAATATATTCGTGTTTCCGTCGTCTTTACTCGTATAATAATCGTTACAATCGGCCCGCCAACTTTCTCTCACGATGGAAAAACGAAGTACACGAAGTTGCCCCGATTGTCTTAGATGGTGGGTCCGGGTGGATATAGGCCTCCAGCATCTCCTTGCGTGTCGTAACGAGAGGCGAGGCTGATGGGGCGGGTCATCGGATGAGACCAACGAAAAACCGAGGTTCCGCCCTGTGTCACAGCAGGGTTGTGCACAAAAAGATTCCTCCCTGTTCCAAAGGCCCTGAGTGCCGAAGCATAGGGCCCCCGAGCTAAATTTTTGGCCCCAGCCCCTTTCAACACCGGCAAAATGGTGGGGCGATCTTGTTGCATATGAAGTGGGAAATATCTCTCTGAGTGGACGTAAAACAGTAATAATTTCACATTCAATCAATCAATCTTAGATGGTAACACGACAATCGGAATTAGGGTCCGCAATGCAATCAGACGCCATGTATTTTAGCAGTAACGATGGACATCTAGATGGAATTCCGAAGGTCGCCGAAGAAACAGCCGAAGTGGGTTTTTATGACCAAAAAAATGTCTAAAAAATAATAATTATGATGAAATAGTTCGATCATTTTCATTTCAAAGTTTCAACCATTGCTACAATCTATGGAAAAAATCATTTCAGTGGCTCTCATCTGGAGGTCCGGTCGTTGGCATCAGACATCAACAGCAGATTCCATCTAACACATTCCTTTACAATAACCTGTTATGAAAGCGCTTTCATGAGTTGACAGAAGAAAAATGAAGAAGTAGGAAAAAAGCCAGGTGTTACAGCGTCGGTAGTTCATTTAAATGTTGTGCTGATTTCAGCAAGTTGTAACCTAAAAAAACAGGGATCTGGAAACT
Organism: Ostrea lurida; assembly: GCA_903981925.1. Lineage (NCBI taxonomy): Eukaryota > Metazoa > Mollusca > Bivalvia > Ostreida > Ostreidae > Ostrea > Ostrea lurida. Next base: position 10,297 of record CAJDSM010136657.1, on the reverse strand, counting down.
TCTTATACCATGATCAACTCAGTATACAGGTTCGTGCACATATCCGATTACACAATTGTATCTCTGAATTCCGCTCATGTTAGGTCTTCAGGAATTTTAACAGATTAAAACAGTCCAGGATAGATTAATAAGTGGCCAGCATAACAGATTATCTTTCAGGGCAGGGAGCCCAAGGCACAAAGTGAATTAGGACCGAATTCACATTTCCAGAATGGGGGAGCCTCCATCAGATTATTTTGCCGTGATACAGATAGACTTAACAATGGCACAGAGAATATACGTGCCCACAATAGTGAGTTATTGAAGTGATATACGTCTCCAGCTACATGTGGAGCTCTAGTCAGAGACTGAAACAGCAATTCACGAGAAACATATTCCTCGTTATCCAGTGGAGATATGAGGTTTAGACAGCATATAGATACTTGGTTTGTGCTTTTCAAGAGACGATGAGCTGTCAACCGGTGGCACACAAGATACTAGTAGTATGTCGTAGAGACGAGCTCTGTGGTGTCACGTGGGATGATCGTGCGAGTCAGATAGGAGTCAGAGTTCCTCATGTATGTTGACCAAAGTCATTGACATATCAAAAGGAAAATATCAGAACTAGGCCAACACCAGTGCCAGCAAACAGTCATGATGCCGCCACGTTTCTCCACCATCCTCAGAGGCTCTACTACAAAACTGATGAAACTACCTCTGGCAGAACTTCAGCCAATGCGACTCGGGCCCGTACTCTCCAGTATGAGAAGATACCTCTTTTCCATCTTCCTTTATCGCTCTCATTCGAACGATTACTCCCACGTGTTACATCCTATGGACACCGGGCGAACTGACGTCAACCCCGTAGATCATAAAGTGACTTAGCAGAGGCCTGAGTGTTCTTGTTTGCCGTTTACAATGCCATAACAAACGAGATGTACCCGAGCTCTCACAGAACGTTCCTTAGACTGTCCAAGCTCAGTCCATGCATCAGTACTACGCCAGACAAACCAGAAGCGGCAGACTCTATTATTACTTGTGGTGGCACAGACGGGCCACATGGGGCATACGAGTCTATGTGCCGAGAGGGGATATCGACACTTCCCAAACAAATTGATACCTATCGAGGCAAAGAAAAAAGGTATGTTTCTATACATTGGATAATCGGAATTTCATTTTTATCGACGACCGGATCCATCGTAAATTTCAAACGCAAATGTAACCCAATTCTTCTCTCATGGTTATATGAGTTCAATCATCATGGTGAAAAATGAATAGTACAGTCTTCATGTAGGAACCTTTTGATTCACAAAGAATTTTATTACTCACAGATGAGAGTCTTACGTGATAGTAAACCGAGAAGGACAAGTGAAATATATTTTGCACATAGAATGTTTATTAGTTTATCTTTAAAGATTTATTATGTAACTTTTTATATTATATTTTGAAATTATGATGATCATATGCATCTATCTCATTCCATGCTCACAGTCTAAGGTGAACAGCCTTGACCTCAGATATTTTTGTTAAGATTATTAGTATAAGTCTAGAAGAGGTATTAGGATGGTGCACACACTCCACTGGAGCTAGACTATGTTATGTAGATTCGTCTTTAGTTTACGAATCCTCCAGGTACACGGAAAGTTTTCAAGCGAGCAGACTCGATTGAAGTGGATGGATGGTACAGTCAGGAGGAGTGACGTGTTACCAGGGAGGGCTATTTGGGGGAGCAGGTAGTATTATTTAGAGGGAGGAGGGACTTAACATCTCCGCCGTAACAATGATAAAGTTGTCGTGGTGGGTAAGTTATGTGTAGATCAAATGGAAGGAAAGACTATGAAGTGATTGCCAGATCAAAACAGAAGTGGTATGAAGTTTGCACTCACCAGTTTAACAGCAAGGTTAATGCTATAGTGCATAACAGGTTGAGATTCTAGTTAGAAGAGTAATGACACGCATGACTAGTAGTATGCCACAGATATTTATAGTTTGATTGATAAACTACATGTTTAATACTAGCAGAGTTGACTAACGTCTCTCGATACTCACGAACTCTGAACTTGAATGTATCCCATAGACTTATGTCATGAGCTAACATGAGTTAATGGAAGTCCTAGCCAGACTATTTTCTTTAGTTATTTTAGTCCACATCGATATCCTGTCAATATTATCACGGCATATCTCGAATTTTCCTTGGTCCCATCGACGTTAGAGATTACACGAGGTTTCGACTGATTTAGAAGAAACTGTCATAATCACTACTCTGATATAGCTAAGAGAAACAAGTGTGCAGAAAAGTATAATTGCCTTTGATAATGTATTTCAGAAATAGATCTACAAATTTCACAAACTTTTTTCACTTTGGGCATTCATTGAGGCTTGTTATTTTTATAACACTGGCATTTTGACAGTCAGTTTATATTAAGACTTAGCCGTAAGAACCTATGCTCTAGTTTACTATTGTAATTATCGTACAAAATCATAGACTACACAATACGACATTATGGTTATGTATACACTCTTCTTATAGATTATAGCCACTTCAAGTTATCCTATTCTTTACATTTCCATTAATCTATGTAACATTGTCCTAGAGCTCATATTTAAGAGCATATCTAGGCTTTCTTCCTGTTTTAATTTCTACAAATTGCTTTAGTAAACCTATGGATCTTGTCAATGCGGTTATAGCTTTATCAAAAATAGCCGAACTTTTCATTCAAATGTTTACCAATCTGCTGATCTTATGTTAGCGAGTGAGTCTGAAACTAGTTGCTTATTTAAGGACCATTCCCATTGACAAATCAATGCATTTTCTCATCTGCCCTGACCACTTTATTTTCTTTGCGAATTATCTAGAACACTACAACAAATCACATCCACTTTTTTGTGCTTCATTGTTGTATTTTCGTTCTCTTATCAAGGCGTGAACACGCAGAAACTCAGATAAATCATTCACAGCCGCGATCCAGGCCAGTAACCGTGTACCGATAAGGTGAGGCTGCGACACGCCTCGGCTGCGATCCGATTCCAATAGAAACTTTTTGACATGAAGCGGCTGCTTTTTTGCCTAAATTACCTACACTTAAGAATAGCATAATACTATTAATTGCATAGTGCATGAAGCATGCAATATTTAACTAAAGCGAATAGTGTAATTCTATTCTACTACACATCTCTCTCACGTATACAAAAACTTTTTAAAGGCGTATATCTGTAACAAAACGGTGGAGCATCGACCAAAACAATCTCCAGACCCAAGAAGTATAACTGATGACCCCCAGGTTCTAGATAACCATATCCGTGGCATATTTCGGAGCAAAAACCTGAGTCCTATCCAATGACCAGTGCAGTACAGCATGCGTAAGGTTACTGCTTTGATATATATAGATTCAAGCACTTCTTTCGGCAGTTCTTGTTTTCATTATTGCAAATGGCATGATCTTATTGCCTCTTGAAAGGATGTCTGTAACTAATTTATATGGCGTATATCATTTGAATCTGCTACTTTTAATTAGTAATAACAAGAAAGGAAGCGGAATAATCAATGTTGACAGGGAAGATTTTTGAAGAACAGCCCGCTACGGGAAGACGGCAAGGAGGCAGAGCAATTAGTTCATTCTAGTGCTTTTTAACACGATAATGCCTATTCATATCGCGAAATTAAGATCACCCTTTTTTAGTCTCCTCGACCTCACCCTATGATTATCCCTGTTTTAAGCCAAAATTTCATTAATTCAGGAAAATGTTGTGGTAAAGCTTTTACAATGCAGTGACCAAACTAGTTTGTCATCTATATAGTATCTATATATATATACATGATCATATAATATCAACAAGACGTCCTATGTTGCCAATTTATTAAGACTATATATATATATGATGACCAAAACTTATATAGTTTCGTCTTGTGTAAGCTTTCAACGATTTTTCCTATTGGTGTTATGGAAATTATCAGAATTGCAGGTCTTGGAAATTCACTGATTGCTCAGTTACTGTTTTTAGCCTGTGGGCAACAGTAAAGGATACAAAAAAAAGGGGATTTTTGCGTTTTTGAAGCTGTAGGTGTGACTCTTTTTCATAAATACGCTGTTTGTACTCAAAAGAACTACTGACAATTTCTTATTCCCTCCCTCTCTCAAGTACAGAATCCCCCCCACTTCCACCTATGCTGAATCCTCTCTCATTCAATGAAGCTAATCTCTCCATGCCATTTTGATACTTACACACAAATGTATTAAACTATACGAACTGCAAGCAGACGAACTTTCTAACTTATCTATACATAGGCACTAAGAGAGGTTGACTCCATATCAGCTGCCTGGGTATACTCCTGCTTTCCATATATTGCGGTTAAATATATGACACGTAGATGAATCGCTCTCTAACAGCGTATACTATAATTCACGATCACCTCTCACTAGTTGGAGGGTCACAGCTGCCTTAGTTGAGCTTTTGCTAGGCCTATAGGCCTACTACTCTTCTTGGGGTCTGGATGATACGTATTTTTTAGACCGTGCTAGCCTTCGAATTGTTATCGCTACACATTCCCCCTCTAGATGCTTTATGTAGTAGTGTGGTGCAGTGTGTGAGTGAGTGAGTGAGAATTAATATGAGGTGCTCATACATTTATGTGCCGTAATATATATGTGTGACTCGATGTACTCAGCATACAAATTAGATAGATTCGTTTGTAGCATGGTTATGCTAGGTACTAAGCATATTTCAGATAGAATCGATCCACCCCCAAAATTATTCTTTATTCATAAACAGACACAAGTTTGTGACGCGTATGTGTGCATACTAATGACTATACCGGCTCGTACTGGTCACTCAGCTACGGGATTTCGCCTCTTAGCTACTAGGATATCTTCAGTAGTATTAGATTTATATCAATAGAACTAGATTTGACACACAGGATAGCATGCTAATTCTCACAAGCACAAATGAGGTTTAGAATATGTATTTGTTGTGTTTCAGATTAAACCAAAATAATGCACAGGTAATAGCGTTATTGCATAGTGCGGACATTCATCACATTACTAGTAGTTAAGTCATAACTTAAGTTATCAGCTTACTGTGAATAACGCAGTCTATATATTATAACATCTTTTAGTATGAAAAGGTCTCCTTCTCTTTGTAAAAGTCCATAACCTCGCCTCTGAATCTCACAATAGAGAGTTACTTTCTACATCTTTTAATTCATAAACACAGGACATAAAATGACCACTAAGAATTAGTCACATTTTAATAGAAATTAGTAAATGATTACAAATATTAGAATAGTGAAGTTGCTCTTTATTCATGAGCTGTATCAAGCGTTAGGTTGTACACTTTTCTTGTATAATCGATAAAATATTGATTAATTTTATTTAGATATACTAATTTCAAAATCGTCAGACTGCAGTGGTGTTCTGCGTTACATAATTAAACATACTGTTGCAAAATTCAGAAAATTTAAATTGCTGGCTCTATGATTAAGAAATACTTAAGCCTCGAGAAGAGTTGCATATGCACTCAAAAGTAAATGAACGAGTTTTTGTAATATTTGATAGAATCATTTTCGTGATAATTCGGAATAATTACATTCCTTGCTAACCTATAGTGATATCTTATCTCTAAGCACACTCGAGATATACCTTCTAAATACTGTTAGCTCGACTCCTCTCTATCATCGTATCTAAGAAATGGTGACCAGAGAAAACGAAATGTTTCGATGTATGAGTGGCCAGAGTGAATTTGAGATATCAAGACTGTCGGTAAATAAATACTAAAGAATGAATATACCGGTTAGGCGTGAATGACTCTCAAATCAGCTTTTGTAGCGACATATACTAATGGTATGTCACAAAGTATGCTCATCAAGTGTCGAACGATAACTACAAGCGAGCTTTCAGCGCTGTAGTTATAAAACTCGAGTCGCATATATGCGCCAATCTATCTATGTAGCACAAGTGGCTAACGACTCATGGTCGTGTTCCTCCTGGCGTGAAAACTAACTCGATACTTGACGATTACTAAGCCTGTTCTGAAGGATGCGTGGTTGTAGCGCCATCTCCCACATTGATGTTTGATCTCCACTTCATGTGTTCTTCCATTGAAAATACTCTTCCTGATTGTTCCACTCTGAGTCACGTAGCGCTTGTTCCTCCACCTCTCCCCATCATCCCAATTTCAGCGAGATCTCGACATTCGTGACCCAGATCCAGTGAACCTGTCCTGCATCAGATTCGTCTAGCGAGAGAAGATCTCTATATCGAATGTTTCATAAGAGAACCCAAGTGGAGTGTAAAGTATCCCCATCCTCACTTATCTGTCTATCATTCTTCTGCTACAATGACTGACTACTGTAAGAGTATTCCACCTTTGCTGTTGAGCTGGTGAGCAGGTAAATATATCTAGTTTATTTTTCATAACTATTAAACAGTTACATAAATTAATATATAATTAATCTAATAAATCTATCCATAATTCATTCTCCCTATTTCAATCAAATTCTATATATCTTAGATGAGAATTAGATAAGTTAATTTGTGTGACATCAATATAGGCTAATTTCCTCAGAAGAACTGCTATCACATATTGTCATTACGAATCGAGAACTCATTACATATGAGAGAATTGAGCCATTTAACTTGCAACTATTGAATGTTCATAGCTAGGTCGTGCGTTTTCTTTAAAAATCTACGATATAATATATACTACCTTTTTCTTTGCCTTGATTCATTTGTTTTGTGTGGAGTGTGTGAAGTGTCAGAATCCCCGCCCTAGCCTCGACCCGCTGCCCGTCTCGACTGCCACCAGTATTGATCTGCCGCCCTGGGTGTGTGTGACTATGACTGTGTGTCTGAGCGTGATGGCGTGGTGTATGCTCAAGGATTGATTTGATGGCTCGGAGATCATTCTAATATTGGTATGGTGCTTTATTCATGTATACGGACATGTATATAGTAATAGTCAAGCCTCTCGCTCACCTTTTGACTATCTTTTGGAGTAATGTGACGCTTGCATCGCCTGTTTTTGATCTGGCATGCTACTAATGTGCTGTCGAAATAGTCGGTAAGCTTGTTCTCTGATGTAGCACTTTTGCAACGCACTAATGTGGATAGGAAACAAGGAAAACTGAAGGCAGGTAAGTCCTCCTACAATACTTGATGCTCGAGGCTCTTGCCTCTACCTTGTGACTTCTGCATATTGTGCGCAAGTTCATCCAGAGGATTTATCATTTTAGTGAGTCATTGCAAGTGATAGGTGATATATATATATGGGCTTGGCATTACTACTTGTCGCTTGCGAAGCATGCTTTATTGTCGGTGCTTTCATTTCTCATCTTGGTGATTACTCGTCTCAACCACACTGACTTCTCGTGAGATATTACAGCATATATGAATTTCTAAAATAATTTGCTATACATCCACGCTGATCCCCACTGATCACTCGCCATCGTCCATTTCTATCACTGTATGAAGTTATTTTCGTGTCATGGCACAACAAGCAGAAACAAAAACCATTGACACTCCGGTACGTGCCACAGTTTCATTATGCGATAGCTCTACTTAACATATCTCCACTGGATAATACGATGGTATGGTGTTACATGGCAACTCGCTCTGTTTGTCGTGCTGTTTTGGACTAGCAGCTACCTCAATTGTTGACTCGGGATAGTGATTTCACCTCTCTATCCTGTTGTGCGGTCTCATATGTGACACACTGCCATAAGATTCTCTGCGTTGACTATACAACGCGAGAAACTATCTTAGGGGTCTTTCCCTCATTCTCGTACTAATTGTATTACCGGCTTGCGTCTCTTTTGACATTGAGTGCTCCGCTGCCCAATCGATGCATAAGAGATCTTGTTGCTGTACACGTCTGGTGTATCTTATCCTGGACTGGTTTTCTGTAACTTCTGGTCACAGAGTGCGACGCCTAACATCTGGCGAATTCACATTAGCGATGTCATGTGAGTTGAGCCGCATCAAGTTTTGAGCGCGCGATATGCTTCAGGATAGTGACCTGAATAGAGTTTTTCAACCACTTGCTCTTTATGATGTGTTACACAACTTTGCTGAAATCATGCATTCACTGACTGCATATTAATGATAGTTACCTCATTCTGTAACATGCCTGGCTAATTGTGTCATACTCTTAGTGCTCTTGTACTCAATTTTCTGTACATTCGATACATCATGATAGACCATTCATACAGTATTGTCATATGAATGATATGGAATGAGGGCGCGCATCACTCTGAATGGATTCTAATGTGATTTCTAAACTACATGTAGGTTCAATTGTTTATTTAGTTAATTGGTGTATAATGTAGCTTGTGCACTTTGATCTTAGAAATGCTCAGAACGACACATCCAGATTGTGAGCCAACTGATGAATTTTTCCTATTAGATTGTAGCATTGTAATACATAATTTCTGATAATTTGAAATAGATCGACGTATTATTTCATACTGATTATTAATTTTTTATCTTTATGAGACATTTTTTTAGTTGTGTCATATAAAAACCCCACTATCGGCTCGTCGTATCGCCGTATGAGACGACGACTACTGGAATTTTCCAGTCTTAGAGTGTCATCTTTGCTCTAATAACGACTGGCTCAATTCTGAGTGTGCATTTGCGACCCGATATTTCCGACTGTTGCGTGTTACCATTCTCTAGATTGATTGAATTGATTGATGTATTACCTGATATTTATACGTCCCATCTTCTCATGGAATATTCATACCTCATATGCGTGAGACTGTCACCTTCGTTTTGTTGTCGGCTGAAGTGACTCTGTCAAATTGAAATTAAATTAGCTTGATGCTAACAGGGCAGGCTACAGAGGCTATATGCTAGACAGGAGACACTGTTTCTCTTTATCCGATGCCACACCTTGCTAAGATGTGAATTGGAGATCTCGGTATTTTTCGAGATCTCATACTGCGAATTGTTACCGACTCTTCCCGTATCTCGTATCTTGCCCTCTCTCAGCGACACGCAATAGGGAGGCTGCATAGAGGTCCATATTCTCAACCCGTGGAGCCCCCACCATTCTGTAATCACATCACGAGCGGAGGCGAGAATTCAGTGGTCTACTTCTATTATGTCATCGAATGAGTATGAAGATTGAGTCTAGTGTACCTACTTAGTACTGGTCAAAACCAGTACTACATTTAGTGGGCCCTCTCGATATGTATATCAGTATATATTTATACTCGAGGATAGAGAGACGACTCGGCGATAACACGTGCCCTAATAAAACTTCTATCCAATATTTATGCATGTATGCGTTCATGGATTACATGACTCGAACGAAATAGTAAGGATCTGACTTATTACATAGTTTGACTATATCGCGGTGGTTTCAGAAAGAGACCATATCCCGCATATTTTTGGCATGCCAAAGATTTTGGTCCGGTCACGTCATCTCGCGTCCCGAAAAGCACATTAAATTTCAGAAAATGGTCACACGATAAAAGATGCTATCACGAATATGGCAATGATTTCACGATCAGAGCCGAATTTGAACTTTTCCTTAATCGTGTTTCCATCTGTTGTCAAAATCGGGACAGTGTGACGCAGGCATAAGAAATGCAAATATGAGACTCCCTGTGTGGGCTTTGATAATCAGGTGACCGTTAAGGCCTGTGGACCTCTTGTTTGCAATAGGTATCTTATATTTGGCACATGGATGCATCATCATGCGACGATGTGTCATGTACTCTTGTTTGTCTGTCCGTCTACGTGTGTTAATTTGTGTCTAGGCCATAATTCTTTGACGTATGCATACAATTTCTAGCTCATGGGTGTAACTTCTTTGACGTATGCATACCATTTCTAGCAAGCAGATGGGTGTATCAATATGAGAAAATGTATTGCATACATTCATGACCTATATGTGACCTTTGATCATATGACCTTGAAATTTGACCTCAAGGTCAAAGGTATAAGTTTTCTAACATGGATTATATTTGGCATATTAGTGTATCACCATGAAAGGATGCATTACTTCTTACATTCATGACCTCTGTATAACCTTGACCTCAAGGTCAGTCTTATAGCGTTGGTTAAACATGGATTTTGTGGCCGGGCTATATCTTCTTTTGTTCAAGCCATGTGAGTGGCGGGGGTATCCTTTGTGAGTTTTACTCACAGTATTTCTAGTTACAACTTTAAAAATTTCACACTTGATTTGGTCAACACAACGTAATCATATATCTTTGCAGTCTTTGGTTATCAGGTCTTCCTGGAATTCCCATGGACACGAATTGTCTTCCTTTGTTAGCTAACCTGCTTTAGATTCTTACGAGACAGAATTTATTCAA
>CAJDSM010136654.1:0-13467 GCA_903981925.1 Ostrea lurida | reverse complement strand
ATCATACCAAACATATCATCGAAGAATGGTCCAAATATCGTATAAATAGTATAAGTACCGAATTCAAATACATATGGTATGCAAGGATATTATGCTATCGATCATACATATCTTTAATAATATCATATTATATCGGAAATTATGTGTATGACACTAATTCGTTTAATAATAATCATTATTCAGTACCAAAATAAAAATCATAAAAAAATACTACATATACTAATCATATTAGAGAGGTACATAATAGATAATCATTGAATATTTATAACATCCATAATCTGATTAACCATATGGATCGTAGTAATATATATGTGGTCATAGCCGAATCACTAGTCGTATATTTATGATTATTACTTTGTTATAATTAACAACAATAATTTAAATATCCATAAATAATATCATATCAATACATAATTGGCAATTGATATTCGTATTCAATATCGCATAACGTATGATCTATAGAATATATATGTCGAGTATAAATGCCATATACAATTGTAATTCTATAGGCTAATATGATGTAATACAATAATATCGTAACCAATGTAACAATGCCGATACATGGAGTTAGATCCTTAATATACTCGCAAATATCATAGCCAATATATTGCATGTATAACATTTTGGATAATCAAATACATAATATAATAATGTTATATCATTGAATATCAGTATACTCCAGTATGTACTAGACATCATGAACATAATATGGTATTGAATCATAATCACTCCATATCCGAGATAATTATAATTACGGTATCATACCAATAGTCATATTCAATAATAATACTCTGAAGTCATATCATGAATACAATAACCATTATGGTATTCGTATAATACCGAAAATCATAAATCAGATAATATTTATCATATCTAACATTACCATTCACATATATAATATCACGAATAAGATTTATATGGAATAATTTGATTATATCATACCCATAGGATAATGCGGTCGATTAATAATATGTATCATATTAATGTCATACAATATCAACTATGGATATCATACCCATATCGATGATAATCACGATTAAATATTCGAGTGTTTGAAAACTCAACAGACATCCTGACAACTCTCTAGTACAGTACAGTATGAGCATTTAAAGAAGTTTACAATATACTACGAGCTGTCGCTTATGAGATATGATACTAAGAGAGTTCGATATTGAAAAAATTAAGGCATGATTGCATAGTGTTGAGACATTTTCACCACAACGTTCAAATATGAACATATTTTAAGACAGATGCATTTTCAACAAAATCCTCAGTACCTCCTGAGTAGATCCTATCATCTCAGATTCAGCTTTTCCTACAGTCCGGTCAGGGATCCCTCCGAAAACCACCGCTATCAGAGAGCATATTATTATTAAGGCGCTAGATAAAATTCCATTACTACACCCGAGGATCACTGTCAGAAGAGTTTGAGGTGAAATGATTTGGACACAGAGACTAGATATTTTAGATAAAGTTATACTGAACAACACAATAACGTCAAATTATGCCTATTAAAAACACGAACATCACATCACACACGCCATCCCCACTCAATAAAGAATTCCATACCTAAAGAAGCGTCTAGATATCATCTAAATTCTATTTGATTTAGAGTTTCTGTAATCGACGCGTGATAGCGGAAGTAAGATCGCGCATCTGGCTCTTTTGAATTCATCGAAGCTGTCACACGCGTGTCTTGGATTGCACTGGAGATTTGTGGAAAATGTTCTAGTTGTATCATTCAAAATAGGCATAATTTGAGTTATTATAAAGATTTTTGTTACAGAATATTAATGTTCCAAACTTCTGTATCTATCTACTAAAATATAATATATTTTGTCCAATCTTCACCAAACTCTCATGGATGGGCATTAATTGAAGGTGGATACCGGACTTGAACCAGATCTACACATCTCAAGATGTCGAGCCAGAAAATCTGCGTAAGATACTCGGCTCATCTACCCAAATACAAAAGCGTCAAACCTTATTTGAGCCCCACTGCCTTTACAAGCACTAGAGGGAAGGTTTGGTGAAGTATCGATTCGACTACATATAAAATAATATATTTTTAAGATTAAGATTAACTGAACAAACAATACTCAAATATGCCTTATTTAAACAACATCACAATCTCCAGCATCCAAAAGACTCATATGCATAGCCTAACAGATTCCCTGAGATTACAGTACAAACATTAGTAGCATTCGGGTGGAAGCCTTAATTCTACCCGTAGCAGAACTCTCTACTAAAATATTTATAGAAGTAGTTCTCTTGAAGATTGTAAGATTGGTCAAATAAGATTAATTATTTTATAGGGATATAAAGATTAAATTATTAAACTGAACAAGCAAATAACTTCAATATGCCCTATTTAAACAACAATCACATCTCCAGCTCCGAAAACCCACAGCTCAGATTCAGCATCATCTAAGTCGGTATTCACCCAAACAGAGCTATCCATGAGAGTTTTTGGTGAAGAGTTGGGACAAGTCAGTTATTTAGATATGTTATAATGAACAATATACCTATTTACACTTCCAGCCATCCGAGAACCTAAAAGCTCAGATCAAGCATCTTCAAGTCGGAATCCAACCGCCAATAAACATCCATCGAGATGTTTGGTGAAGATTGGACAATAATATTTAAGAATAAGATGTAAACTGAACAAACAATAACTCAAATATGCTATTTAAACAACATAACAAATCTCACTCCAGCATCCCGAAACCCCTACAGCTCAGATTCAGCATCTTCTAGTCGGTAATCGATCAGATAAACCATCCATGAGAGTTTGGGTGAAGAATTGGGACAAGTAATTTTTAGATAAGAATTAACTGAACAAGCATACTCAACGATATGCCTATTTAATAACATCACATCTCCCCAGTACTCTTGGAACCTACAGCTCAGATTCCAGCATGTTTCTAAAATACGGTATCACCCAACAGACCATCCATCTGAGAATTTTGGTTGAAGCATTGGACAAAGTAAATAATTTAGATATATTAAACTTGAACAGTGAATACTCAAATATGGCTATTTAAAGAAAATCACCATCTCCAGCATCCGAAACCTAACAGCTCAGATTCAGCATCATCTAAGTAGTATCAACCCGATCGACCATCCATTAGAGTTTGGTGAAGATTGGACAAAGTAATTACTTCAGATATAATTAAATCTGAACAGTGATACTCCAAATATGGCTATTTTAAAAGAAAATCACATCTCCAGCATCCGAGATCCTAACAGCTCAGATTCAAGCCCATCATACTAAGTCAGTAATCACCCGACAGACCATCAATGAGAAGTTTGGTGAAGATTGGACAAAGTATTATTTCGATATGACCATTATAAAGCAAACTTGCCTCCAAAAACTGTTAAACCCATCTCTAATTTAGCACCATCTCCTTACAGCATCCGAAAGCCTACAGCCTGAGAGATCAGCAACCAAAGTGTGTGTAGTCCTCAATCGTCGATAAACACAACCTTCCATTGCAAGTTTGTGACATTAAGACCCGTCATAATTTAGATTAACCAAATAAGTACACTGCTCTCAAAAACTTTAACCAGCAAAGAACTAACAAACCTTATCTTCATCCAAACATTCCCGAAGCCTATGGCTCAAGATTTCAGTATTTAAGATCTAATGTATCTTTCATTAAATCCACCAGAACGCATCATCATGCAAGTTTGGGCAAGATTGGACCAGTAAATAAGCTAGATTTATAGGCATCAATGACAACACTTCTCCACAAAACTTTGAACGCAAAGAATGGGACGCCGACGGCCCGAAGAGGTATAGCATAAAGCTTCCCCTCGCTTCGTCTCCGGTGTGAGCAATAGGGTCACTGTGCCACCGGGATATACATGATAACCCGCGAATAATATTAAGCGAGGCAATTCTAGTCACACGCATTGGACACCTTGAATCGTTAATTTATTGCACATACTGGCACGACAAGGTAGTGGTGTGTCTGATTACGAGTTCTCGCCATTTATCTCAAATAATAATCATGGCATCCTAAGATGTGGGTTCAGGAGGAATATTTTATGAATAATCATTTGATACATATTTCTTTTGTTAAATCATTTTAAATAGTTGTCTCCTTAATATATTGTAATAAGTATAGATATCTTTGTTAGAGGAGTTATGAAGTAATGAGAATATGGCTAGGGCATTTGTTGCAGTGCATTCATATGTTGTATATTCCATGAGAATCAATTCACATCGAAAATATTGCAGTGGTTCATGACCAAATCTTAATCATAATATTTATAGGAATGGGATTGAAGGAAAACTTAGGCGTCCCGTGATGACCGCTATAGTTGTAACCGAGACTTTCGATTTGGCCCGGAGTAACTGTGATATTTTATATCACCTGTGCCTAGTAGGGTCACAATGCGTGCCAGTAAGTAAAGTGCCAGTTCGGAACCTCAGAGCTTTATTTTATTATTTACACGTATCTCATAGCTAGATGGCTACCACTGTATAGCTAGCCCCGAACTAAGTTAAGATATCGTGCCCGAACCATCAGCCTTCCGTGTACTAGATTAACATTAGTAAACTCTGGACTGTTGTTATGTGTTTTTGAGTTTCGTGTGCGTGTGGTATTTTAAGCAAAGTGAACTTCACAGGTGCTTGGTAATTACTTTTATGTCCACCCAACTCATCTCTCTCTTCACTGAATTCGTCTCGATCCCTGCAGACCACAAGTACATTCTGCGAACACCGCTCCATTGAACCTTCTACACCTCTATGATAAGCCATATACACATGCAGCTATTTTTCGCATTGCTTACATTCTCGCTCTATGTCTTAGTTCAATTAAACCCAATATCTCCACTGTTCTTCACGTCTCATTGCTAGGCTTGGCTTTTGCTATCCAACCCTACTATTCCGTGCCCCTTATCAATATCTCCCTATATCGTTATCTACCTATTCGTTACTCACTATTCCTATACTTACTACCTCTCTGCTTTCTCTCACGGCTCTCTGATCTCATACCTACAATATCATGACTCTGCTTATATCTAGTCGTCTCATGCTATTGCTCACTAACCAGTATTGCATCTCTATCTATGCCATAACTCATATAACATTGTATCTCATCTCTCACCCTATACTCTTGTTCACTTCAATACAACCCATACTGTATTGTATTATTACCTCCATATTGTATTCATACCAATATCGCTATCCATACAATTACTCATATTCAATATTGTATATATCCAAACCATATCGTTCATTCTAAATCATCCCAAAATTACTCTCCATCTTCACTTACTCATATCTCTCCATTCAACTTTTTTCTATTTCAATCTAAAAATAATTAACCCCATCTTGATGATTCCATATTGAGGATATGCTGATGAATCATAAGTTTCTGTAAATTGTACATGGGCATAATTAATAATTGATCTAAATATTTAAATAAAATGATATTTCATAGTAACATGCATGGTCTAATCAAAAATACCAAGAGACACAAATTATGAGCCTTAACTAGTCGCTGTGAGTATAGATTACACAGGCGACCTACACATTACTATCTCGAGTAAAATGTATCTACATATTTCATAATATGACAATCCATTTAAGCCCCTGAAATAATGGCAAAATACTTCTATATTGTTATCCAATGAATAAATGTCACTACAAATACCATATAAATATCATTATGTCTATTTATCATCTTTCAAAATAAGTGATTTTTAGATGGACCAAACTCATATTGATTATTTTAATGTCCCAGTGTGCTTGAATCCCTGTTTACCTAATTGAAACCCAAAATATTCCAAATTATAGCAGACCAGAACATATCCTTATACTAATGCGGTAGTTTTAGCCATTCATGTAATAGATAATAGGATGGCCTAGGATACATTTAGATATGTTATAAACCGATAAATGCTAACGGAGACCCCATGACAGAACACAGTACCGCTATAACTTCTTTAATCGATGTCCAATCTGCAACTTGAGACTTATTGACCTTTTTGACCCCTAAATTTTGATAGGGCAAGAATCTTGATCATCTCATGAGGTTAGTTCCGATACAATGATATCGGACAATATGGTGACTATACCTAATGGATAATGTATAATGGAAAATGCTCTCAATTACTCAGTGAAAAACCTCATTTTATGTATTAACCATATTTAATTGTCCAGTTAAATGTGCATTCTTGTACCTTCTAATGACCCCCAAATTCAAATATAAAAGTGACTACAAATACTTCCAATTCAAAACACCATGATGTAGCTACAATATGTATCATAATGGTGACATTCTTTTCAGGTGAATAAGAAAATATGGACACTTATCTACCCGACTAAAAATAAACCAAATATCCCATCATAACAGACGGATGGACATGACAACCTGATTTCTAGTAAAACACCAACCACCTCTCCACTTTCCTCCAACTTTGCTTTCTCGGGGTATTTATATTTCATGACATAAAAGCGCTCTCTGCTCATTTTCAAATATCCTATGTTATAGTTTCAGATTTAACAAATGAATAGCGTTATTTAACTACTTAAGAATTTGTTTTTCATATTTTACATATTACAACCACTATATACCGAAAGTTTGGCCTCCAGCCCCTGGTTATGAATTCTAACATACTTTCTTCTTTGGGTGATCACCATAATTTTACAATTTTGGAGTAGAGGCAACTCCTGGTCTATAATCACTAATTGCATTTTTAGTTTTTTTCTTAATAGACATTGCAGTTGTGATTTGTGGTTTTTGAAATTATGATTTTATAAATATCTCCAACGAATTGTGTATATTTTCTTTCTATCCCCGTATCTTTTCCTGTCGAGCCTTGGCTCCGGGATATATGTAATATACTTCACTAACTCGTTGGATATAATCCTCACCCATCATAATATCTCAAATAATATAGAAATCACATAATCCACAAACCATTGGGAGATCCTATATTTATTCAAATAACAATGAATGTGCCATTCCGTATTTTCTTTTATCTCCATGTTTCTTCCTTTCTATTTATCTCTCCTGTGGAACATCATACTTCTATATATCATAATATTCTAATTATCTCACCACAATTTACTTTTCCCTACGTTTCCCAGAAATGGTCGATTTTGTGACTCACAAATCGTACGTAATATAATTTGCGTCATAATTGTGTACAAACATTATCGACTCTTGCCTTTTGACAGACTAGATACATTATATAAATTCGTGTGTGTTTATAGCCATTTAAGAATGAAATATTTACTCCAGTTCTGTGAAAGTTTACTATTCTACTTTTCTCGTTTTTATAATGTCATACATGCTATACTCTGAATAAGTTATATTTTCTGCTCAATACATGATTTGTTTTTGTGTATTTGTTGTTATGCACTTCCTTTTTCTTGTGACGTTGCGTACTTAATTATTCCAATCGAGAGTGTATCAGTGGGTATAGAAATAGATTTCTAAGTTGATATTAAGCATAATAAATAGTATATTAACAGAAGGAGGGGTAAAATGTAGTGATAAACATAGACAGAATAATCTACCCATGGGCAATAAATGTGTGTCGAGTATTAAGACATAATAAATATCTCATCCGGATATATTAAACCAACCACATCCAACATCTCCACAATCTCGTTCAAGTGTCATGTGTTTCTCTAGTACACATCCTCACGCCTCTCAGGCCAAGAGTTCCAGAGGCACTCAGAAGGCACATCAACTCGTCTGGATATAAAAATTCATTCATCAAACACACCGACCGAGACCCATCTAGCACGATCCCTATATTTACAATTTTAATAAGAACCTAAAAATTAAGACATTACCATATGGTACACACGCGATGTTACTCGAACTTCTTACTATTTCGCAATTGTAGGAGGCTTTAATATGACGGATGAAAGAAATTGAAAAAGATAGAGGAAAGGACAAAATAGTGAGTTATTTCTTAAAATCTCAAGATTATATATGTCGCTGTATCAAAAAAACGCATTGTAAATCCTCTATTCACATAAGAACATTATCACAATATTTATTTTTGTCATTTAACACATGCCTGACCAAGTAAATATTTTTCAAAATCTAAAATACATAGAGTCTCATCTAGATATTGACTATTTACCTTTACCTTTGAAATCATGGTCAACGTCGCAAGCTGCTTTTGCGAGGAGAATTGAACCGCCCATTAAAACTAGCTCAAAGATCTTCATAGAGTATTACTGTCATCTCTGAAAACGTATTTGTGCATAGTCACTTTCATGCACCATATCACAGTGAAGTAATCAAGTGCTACTTAATAGTCCGTATTACAATTAATTAATCACTCATTCATTATCAAACCACAGGAAATAAGTAAAACACCATAACTTGATTTACCACCATGCAATCTGTGGACGATTTGACCGAATTTTTATGGAAGAAAGATTATTATAAGCAAAAGAGAAAATGCGCAACATTAATTTTTAAAAATAAAATTGCTAGTATATACTAGTAATGTTGGTTATAAATAATTGGGTGACACCTTGAAGGGAAACTGGACGACATCGCAGAAAAAAAACATTCATAAACTCTTGAGCCGTCTTAAGCGGGTTATGGAAAATATTTAATATTTTTCTGGCACCATTCCTTAAAGTTATCCATTAATCACACCCAAATTAAACAACAAGAGAAAGTCATCTCAGATATTGCAATTTCACCTCACTGATATAATTTTCATTCCTACAGCTCAGCAGTTTTCATAAATATATAAACTGAGATTAAGTTACAAAAATACTCATAATGGGGTGATCATATTCGTACACTTATTAAACGGAGACAGCAATGTCAACCCTTAGTGACTCTTGGACACCACTCCATAACTGATAGTAGTAATGAGCACGCATATTACGACACTATCAGAGTTGGTTGGTGTGAGCGAAGCACTTACAAAAACTCGGGAGCAATAATAGTAAACTAGTTTTAGCATACAATAACATGCATTTATTGATGGAATTGATAAAATGTCCAATGTCACACTTATTATCTAGAAAGGAACAATAAAGGAGGAAAAAGAATTTCAGTGAATGTAAATACAAGCATAATTGTGTGCACTCATAACTAAATTGTCAGCTATGGTAATGATATTAGAAATGAGGTCGACATCTCTCACAGGTACCCGACCAAATGAACCACCTCTGACTAGTCTCTAAATTTTTGCGTTTTAATTGTTCATAAATATTATTGCTAGATGTAATCACATGAGTAAATCTACAATTAAGTCACACACGAGCATGGATATAATAATTACTGTGCCCCTTCAAGAAAAGAAGAAAAATAAAAATTTTGTCGTGATGTCACCACGAAACTATGTGTTGCCCCAAATCGACCAGTTTATAGGACTGATTGTTTAAAAACCACAGTAATTTAAATGCTACAATAATATTATCGATATTACATTATTGAGATCCGACTGATCTTGGCAAGAGGTCTATAGAAATCTACTGGATAGGATTATATATAAATGTCAGTCAACACTGTTACTCATGCTATAAGCCATTTTTCTTGTTGGTTAACAGGAAGAGGAGTCAGAAGTTGTGATCCGTCGTCCCGGAAATACAACTATTTATTTCAACGATGCGCACATAGGACTCGCGCATTAATTCCCGATTATCTATTCGAGCTCACCACTCTGAGACTAAATCTTTTACTTCGCACCCACGATTCCGGATTTTTGAGAGGTGACGGATGGTTCAAACATGAGCACCCAATCAGGATCACTTAATCTTTAATACATTTATTGGCGGCCTGCAATCACGATAGGAAGTTATATGCAAGACTCCTCCATAAGTGACTCAAATATATCTTACATATTGAACAAAGAAGTATGTTGAATTCGGCTACCGCGGACAACGAATCTACACACACACAGAGAGTCACTTGATCACAAACATTAATTGGTTGAGATATACATCCATAAATCCCATCTGTTGAAGAGTGATAGGATGTCCTATTGGCTAAAGAACATAGATGACCTTTGTGAGGTGCACCATTGGACCAACTAGAATCCTATGGATTAGTACAAAACATATTTGACCTTTAAGGGGACAAACGAATCAAGGTCAAATGTTCTAGATACAGGTCTAAGTGATGTCAACGGAGAACGGACAGAATACATTTACTAATGTCCAAATTATGGGTAATAGTTGGTCCTATCCTAACACCAAAGAAGTTTATGACCCGGAAAGCGAATCTGCACAGCGACAGAAGGTACATGACACACTAGTCTCATGGTCGATAACGACCATGTGCCAAATACAATTGCCTATGGCAAAAAAAAAAGATGTTTATGGCCCGGGACACAAATCCATGTTTGAGATCCAAAGGTCAAGGTCATATAAAGGTCAATAATGTACGCGGCACAATCTCTCATATATAGAGGATCTTGAATGAGTGCTTATGGCATATGAAATTTATGAAATGAGTAACCGAGATTTATAATTTCCCGAGCCTTGGCGAGGGAAATATTAAATCCGGATACGAATTTCATAATATTCATATGCATAAGCACGAGTTTAAGATTCTATTTATCACCAACGATCATTAAGGCATATTTTGATTTACTTTCTATTTCACAACCCGAATTTTTCGCTTTGTTATTGTTTGACGTCGTTAATTCGATTGTGACGTCATCTGCAACGTCACGGTTTGAAGAAGCTGGAATTTTCTGTTACATTTATTTCCACTTCATAAAGACACAAAAAATGCCCTTGGAATAACCTCGGACAAAACAATGTCTTTTACCCGTCAAAGTTTCAAATTTCGAAGGCTGATGTGCAGTTTTCTATTGATTGACCCCATGATTGACCTACCTAAATTTGCCATTCTTATGACCCTCAGCTTACGAGTTCATATCGTGTTTCCGAACCCGTATTATGAACCGGAAACAGTACAGTTGTGTGATAAAAAGTGGATATACGTACTATTGACAAAATATGGTATGCCTACAATAAAAAACTAGAAACTGCCTCTCATATCATCATCATCATCGGTAATTTTGATTAACGTGCAGGTATTGGGGCAAATGCCCACATCAGTGACCCCCCTCCAGGTAGCTGGCTTGCTCACGCATGGCTGATCTCACACCAGATCTCCAGGTGTTTCTGTCGTGAGGGTCGGTTGTCGAAAGAAAATTGAGAGAAAGTCCTATCGGGACTAATACCCCGCGGGCACACTACATAATGAACACAACAAAGATTTTTTCAGATTAACAGAAGTTGTCTAATCAATGGTAATATAGTATATAATATCTTTAGGAGGAGTTGTGGACGATGCACTAATGCATTACATTGGTGAAAAATGCTTAAGGTCCAAACTTCATATCTTGTACAAAAATTGTCCAAAAATATTCCTGACAATATGCACATCTCCATTATGTGATCTAACACTCCACAAAGTTTCATAAAATCCTGCAAGTCGTTTAGGAGGAGTTGCGGACAACGCACTAATGCATAGGTATATTGGGAAAAATGCCTAAGTCAAAAACGTTCATATCTTGTACAAAAATTGTTCAAAAAATAAATCCCTGACAATATGCACATCTCCATTATGTGATCTAACACTCCACAAAGTTTCATAAAAATCCTGCAAGTCGTTATAGGAGGAGTTGCGGACAACGCACTAATGCATAGGTATATGGTGAAAAATGCCTAAGTCAAAAAAACGTTCATATCTTGTACAAAAATTGTCAAAATAAAATTCCTGACAATATGCACATCTCCATTTGTAAAAACACTCCACAAAGTTTCATTGAAATCCTGCAAGTCGTTTAGGAGGACTTGCGGACAAACACATATTTCGGACAGACAGACAGGGTGAAACCTATATAACCCCCCAAACTTCGTTTGCGGGGGGTATAATAAAGAAGTTAAGGCCTGGACAGTGGACACAAATGCAGACAGATGGAAGATGGATAGACAGTGATTTGTTTTGTTTAGGGAAAGGGGAGGGGGGAGGGGGGGGGTTATAAAAAGCATCCTCCATTTGGCATGAAGAAATTGTGCACCAAGTTTGACAATCCAAGCCCAAATAGTTTAGTCTGAATCCTGTTTAAAAGGATTTCCTATTAACTGATAACATGACCTTGACCTTTGACCTTGAAGAACAAAAGGTGTCTTCCATTTGGCCTGAGGAGTAGGTGTACCAGGTTTACTGCTCTTAGCCCCAGTAGTTCGGTCTGCATCATGTGTCGAACAGATTTTATTGTTAAGATGCATACAAGAAAAGAACTTGGAATTCCCTCTCCCATTGGTCTGTATTCCGCATACAAGGTTTTTGTATTAATTGGTACTGAGTGATACTACGACATTGACCTTTGGCCTCTGAATTGAAAAACAGGTATCTTCCTCTCATCATGTGATAAGATCCTGGAGCTTACGATTCAGTCTGTATCCTGTCTACAAGGTCCAGACAGACAGATGAATGACACCATACCACAATATGTCCTGTCTTCGACAGACGTATAAAAACGAGGATATGTACAGTATAACTTCACCCTACCACACTTAATTTTCATGGAGATCAAACGCACTAGTCTGCTGGCACAATGCCTCACAGTTCATGCAATATCATGAATTTTCAAAGATTGAAAGCTATGCCAAATTTGTCTGGAATCACTGAAGACCAAGATCCCCCCACCCATCCACCCAAATGAACCCTTTCACTTCTCACCCTGTGATAGCTGAAGTTAAACAAGTAATAATTAAATTTCGCACATGGTCTCCCTATCTGTTCTATTACATGTACAATTTTCAAGGTTCATATCCTACCGTATAGTTCTGAATTTCGTACGTCACAATTCTACACGTTCACAGCAACGATCGAATCATTATTTATGAACGTCAAGTTGAAGTTTAAATTCCTACAGCATTTGTTTTATTATGTAGAACTTCTAAATAAAGTTTATGACTTCAAAATTTAATTATAAGAAATGACTTTTATAATTTACAAGTTTATTGGAGATTGAACCAATTTTGCCTATTTGCAAACATAATATAATATCCGCTACGCGGATTATATCGTTTGCATATTAATAGGCAACATCAATTCAATCTCCAATAAACTTGACAATTATAAAAGTCATTTCTTAAATAAAACCCGAAAGTTTCTTATCTACAACGTTTACTTGATAATAAGCTGCTGACCTGCTGATACAACGATGTTCATAGTATCTTCAGTGGAATCCTCAGTACACTTTTGTGGGATTCCGAAGCCGTTTGATTCTGTGTGGGCTTTTTCCACTTGGAGCTCATTTCCTTCCATTGCTGAATTTGAAATGAAAGTAAATTGAACATCATAATATCCTACCTTCTACATACATTTTGATATACATGTATCTTATAAAATACCGTAGTTCCATGCATTAAAATTATAGCTGTTACGTATCTTTACTGTACAATTGCAGTATTTTATCAAAGTACTGAGAGTACTGAGAGACGGG
>CAJDSM010136640.1:0-12976 GCA_903981925.1 Ostrea lurida | reverse complement strand
AACAAACGGAGGAGCATAGAGTGTAGTAATGAAGTTGAAAATCAAGAATAACAATACAAAACCAATATAAAAAAAAAAGACCGATAACAATAAATATTGCTCCACTTCGTGAAGTATAGCTGGAATCAAACGACAGTTTAAATCATGGTTATATTTGCATCCATCGTTTGGCATGCTTATATCTGTTATGTCGTATAACCTTCACATATCTGTATGAATTTCACACAATTAAATCATCGAAACGCAACGTAATCTTTCAGATTCTTCTCTCCCCGGAATGCACCTTCAAATTTACCTACTGGACCCCAATACATTTTTTTAATTTTTATAATTGTTTTTTAAAAACATTTTTATTGGATTTGTATATTTTAAAACAAAGTCCAAGGATTTTAACATCACGGACAGGCTACCATGCCACCTTTTTTATGGAAGAGAGAGAAGAGAGAAGAGGAGAGAGAGAGAGAGAGAGTATTGACATTTTTGATTTTATACTAAACAACGAACATCAGTTAATGGTAATAGCGTGAATTAATGACGTAAAAGGTGATCAAGTGCTCGGGTACCTGAATTAACTATTCGTAAGAGCGTTGCACCCCCCCTCCCCCCTCCCCCCACATTTTTGATATATTTTGCATCTTTATCATCTTGCATATGCAAAAATTCTATGTGCCTATCTCTTTTTTTGAGGTTATGAAAGACAAATTGAGATACATGATGGATACAAGAGATTATTTAAGCAATTAATTCAACCACTTTACATCTCTATTTTTGGGCCTGATACGGTAGATATTAGGTCACTTTTTTAATTAAATAGTTTTCGTAATGGCTCCAGACTGGCATTATATTCGTTTTAGTTGCGCGAATGCAGAGCAGCAAAGTCATTGTTTTCTACTTCCTGCGTGATCAAGACATTCATTTCCAGGTAACATTGGAATACAGGACAGAAAATGTTCTCAGGCAGGTGCCTGACATACTAGCAGCGCATCTTGCTTGTTTCGTGCATCGTAGAGCGCCCTTCTAACGACAGCCAGCGACCAACTCGTAGAGTTGCGATCGATTTTGGATCCGTAAATCGGCAAGTCGAACTTTTTAGTAGAAACGGTCGTAAGTGCTCGCGTATCATGGTTTACGTCTACATTTACGATCGTAAATCGTTTTAGTTGAAGGTCCCCCTGGCACGGTATTGGGCTGTAAAAGTTGTCTGTATTTCTATATTTCCGAGCCGGCACAACTTTTATCAGGCGCCAATATTACCTGCCTGGAGCTGTCGATATATACCATGTAGTTCGTCTCCTAAATTGGAGCGCCCTGCCGCCTATGAGCGCCCCCGGGACCTTTCCCAATCCTCCAGAATAAGGGCCTCCCCTCCGTCCTTCAGTTAAAAGCTTACGTTACAGCAGAGCTTTATTTTCTTGCAATCTTGGTACTGCATTCAATTTCATAATACATGGTATCTCAAGTCCACCTAGATATTGGCATCATTGGGTGGCAGTTAAAATGTAATGTGTTGCAATATCAGATTTATGGTTTACATATTAGTTTTTAGCACAATCACGACGTTTCACAACAGATCGGACCTAATAACCGCCCCCTTTTTCCTAATTTTCTAAGTGCCCGGGGCGCTAAATAGGTACGAATACGGTAATATAAATTCAAGTTTTGATATAGTGGCTGTCACATGGTATTCTAAAAGCATTTTAATTCCCCCACTAAAGTAACTGGTGCCAAGATCATGAAACAAACTCAAAGACTTAAATTGAGGTCAAATTTCCGTCACCTGTAAAATGTATAATGCTCTAACTTTGCAGACTTTATAAATTTGATTTAGCAATAAGTGAAGAACACTTTATTTTGGAATGATCTGACGGTCACAAATCTCATTTCATTGCTATATTCCAGATGTTTGAACTTATGGATCTTGGGGCCTGGTTCGCCATGACCCTCCAGACCATCTTACTTTGTCCTGCACTATGGCCCGACAGAAGACCTTGACCTCGGTCTTGAATCTTCCCCGCTGAATGGTGGCTATAACTCACAGGCACCGTTACTCGGATGTCCCGAATTTGATGACGCAATGTTTCTTTTAGCCTCCCAGTCGCGCTGGGCCCAGCCTGCAAGAAATGATCACTCCTTTTCAAGACCTGCGCCTTTGTCATTGTAACTAAAAACTCTACCCTCAAAATTCATGTCATTACTTAAGTCATGCAATCAAGTAAACATAATTATACATAACAGGACTAAGCAAAAGGGTCAGTGGCTTAAAAGTCGCCCAAGTAACCATCATCAAAAGTCGTTGCATTTTATCTGATCGGAAGTGTTGCATGTTGATTTGTATGGTGAAAAAATCTTTTATCGACCTGGGAGGATGAAAAGGGCTTTTGATTTTGAAAATCACTGAAATCCTACCCCATCATCTGTCATTTAGTCATCTCAGGCAACATGACCTCTTAAAGAAACTTTAACACTTTATTTTACTAAACCGAGTCATAAAAGCTAACCCAAAGTACGAGAACGCACTGATCAGGGTATGCCACTGAGTAGAGAAGCAGTCTAAATTACGATTGCAAATTTTCTGAAGTTGGGCAGAGGGCTCCCTTCTCATCCCCGAGGGGCTGGGATCATGAATTCACATTCCTCTTGGATGCCCGGGGGCTGGGGTCAATGAATCTGCACAATCTTAATTTTCCCCCTTATCCTCTCCCAATAATGCTACAAGGCAATCTATCATTTTCATAATATTAAAGTTCTAGAAAAGAAAGATTTACGGTTGATCCAACAATTTTCAAAGCCTGTTTAAGGAAACCCTTTCTGTACATCTGCAAAACGTGGTAAACAAAACAAACACATCTGAAAGCTCTGGTCATTTGTAAATTTAAATTTAAAACCCATAAGAAGATTTCTGATACTAAATAAAACAATGAACAAAACTTGACTGAGAAAGCTAGAAAGAAATTGAGGCAAAAGCCTTATACCATCCACCTTCACTAAAATCAATTCGATGGCAAAATAGACGCAAAAAATGAGCAGTATCTCCCTCACCTTCCCAGTTCTTTGGGGTTGACTTTTTTCTTGGTATATCCATGTGTGCTTGATAGGAAATCAATTAGGACTGATTGAATTAATTATACACATGATGCTCAGCCAGATTTACGTAGGGAGTATTATTTCATGTCACGGCAAGGGTCCCTATCTCATCAGTGGTATCAGTAAAAGCCTATCAGCACCTACTATATCCCTGGGTGGGGGGGACTACGGATTACATATAACGCTGATGTCACGCAATATTAATTCTGTCTCATGCATACTCATCACTATAACTGACAATCTATTTTTTTCACAATCGTTATTCTTGAAGGGGAGATTACTGCCAGGGTAATTAAATGATCCTCTAACAGAAACCCAATTCTCCACATGTTTTGTGTCGATTTTGATTTGACCAAAGACTCTGTGGCTTTCACCAAAAAAAATAAGTTTTTAAACAATGTCATTCTTTTGAAGTTTTATAATTCTTCATGTAAATCATTTCTGAATAACGCAAAAACAAAGGCACACACAGATGATAAACTTGCATTCTTACTCAGGGAAGTTGCCTCAAGACTTTGAAGTATAGAGGCAGACACACGCTTTAATTTTAAATTGGCAGGAAGATTCTTTGTGAAATACGATTTTTTTTGCGCTAAAATAAGTTTTTGCGGCACACATGTTGGTGTTCACTCTTTGAGGAATGCGCCTAAAATACTCGCTTTGATTTTGCTACGCACACACAAAATAAAGTAATATTTTGTAATTGGATTGGACTGTTCATAACCACAGATATTTTTTGGCAAGTACAAGCGCTTAATATTTTTTCATTGCTCGAAATGGTGTCAAACTAAAGACATATAGTTGTGCTGCCAAATATTCTATCACACAGTATTTTAGGTTCAGATAATCTATTTTGAGAAACAGCTATCATACAAATTTTCTCTCCTCTCTGAGACACACCAATTAAGGCCCTTACTTAATTTTGCTCACATAAAGGCACACATTACATGTTAAGATGGTCATTTTAATATATCGTTGTGGGGGAGCGTATATGAATATAGTATCGTTGGGTCACCAAACTTTTTTGTTAATTTTTTCCGCTAGTGTCTGGGGAACGTACATTGGTCGTGGGTAAATCATGAGAAATAATGCAACGGATATCTTATAAAGAGGAAATGAAACATGGTTCGTGGGGGTCATGACTGTAAATGTAGTGGGTATCAGCAGAGGCTGTCCCCATGTTTGGAGTCGCCCCAACGAACATTGATGTATTCGCACAGTAATTCGCTTGGCTATATGGCGAAATCGACAATGTTAGTTAAAAGCATGTACTGTATTGTATTCAGTCTCACCAAAACGCAATAAGCCACACATATATCCGTAAGATATATAGAAAAAAACGAAGGCCTTTTTTTTATATTTTCACTTCACTCACTCTGCTCATAGCCTAGTAGGTGTAAATTCAATCAGTGGTGTAAATCCATAGTTCAGAAAGGTGATTAAGTTAAGAATTTACCTATTATAATAATACATTTCCATTATTCAGAAAATTGAGTTTTGAAAGAACTCAATTTCTTTAATGCTTAATTAGCAAACGAAGAAGGCCTAGTATACCGTCCCGTCTTTCCTCTCCTAATGATATCCCTTATACAATATTGCTATAGTCATGTACCAACACTGGAAATAACTATTTAACGTCATGATTGCAATAAAGACATCTCTTTTTTTTGCCTACTGAGTATTTCTTATCAGTATCAATATATATCCTTGTTAATGTGTAAAGAGATACCAAATTTTTCGTCAACGTTTTCTCCATGAAATATATCGCCCAGAATTCACCCCGAACAGGCAGAGATATCGCTCCGTCCAGAATTGTACCTTCGATGCACCATAATTGCATCGTTCGTCTAATAACCCACACTTGTTTGGCTATAAACAGTTGTTTATCTTCAAGTTGTTATGTTCCACAGAAATGACAAAAATGATATCCAATGATGGTTTATAGATTACAATTATATGAAATCAGCACCATAACGCCACTCCACTAGGTGTGAGAAAGACTTCATTATATGGGCTATCCAATGCATGTTACACTTATTTCTGTCTTTCATCCTGAAAACTAAACAATGATAAATAAAATTCCGGTACCCGCCCCACATACTCATGAACAAGGATTCATAGGCGAGTGTTAGAGCGCCTCTGAACAACGGAGTTGGCAAAGTTAAAAGTAATCCACGACTATATCATACATAATGTAGTTGTCCCATCTGGCCATTAGAGTCAATGTTAAGTAAAGATATCAAATACTGAAGCACGACTATGGTCAGATTCTGGGTTCCCTTGTTATCGAGTTCCTTTCGGGATATATCAATGGACATTATTTTGTTGAAAATTTGATTGTTAATTTGATAACACATCATCTATAACCTATCGTAGGTTGATAAGCCGGTGTAGGAAGGAGAAGCGCTCGCGAGATTTTGTGAACAAAACAGACGTATACAAAAACATATATTGTTATGTCTCCCACTGGAAGAGGGGAGACATAATAAGCACTTTTACAGTACAGGAAACCATAACAGATCACAGGCGGTACCAACCATGGTAATATTGGGGAAAATTAAGGAAAAGTAAATTTATCATCTTATGAGCTTTTCCTGGAACTTCAACTGTATGACTTGATGCAGATAAAATATAATTTAAACACGGCAATGGTTATACCCTTTAGATGCAGTGGTCATCTACATCTCGGTACCAACCTATGGTGAAGGCCATAGATTGTACACATCCGTCACCTCCCTTCATGAAAGGTGAGGGCCCTAGCTCGTGCACAGCCGTCACCTTCCAACACCAGTACTGAAGGCCATAGATTACACACGTCTGTCACTTGTGTTCTTAATTCGTTTCACTCAAAGGAACATAAATCATTTACAATATAAAACAACGCATAATATATTTGGATAGGAGGCGAAGCGCTCAGATTTATTATATCATCATCGTAATCGTTATCATATCATAATCATCGTCCATCATCATCATCATCCCCCTATGAAAAATTTCAAAAAGATCGTATTCCAGAGCTCTTCATTCTGCAAAATATACATATACATTTTACATATGTTTTTTGTTCACTTTTGCCTTGTAGATTTTTTGAATAGGTTTGTCACAGCAATGTCTCAGGGACATATTTGTTTTCATATCATTTGTTTATTTTTGCTACTTGCGCTCCTAGTCAAACTTGATCTAGTGTATATTTTGTCATTTTGCATAATACTGTTCATTTTTGTCCTTGCTAGTCAAATTTGAACTTCCTTTTATTTACTGTCCCAATATCTAGTTGTGATATACCATTGTCATGTGATTACCATTACTTTGTCATTTATCTATTGATAAAATGACCTTTCTTTTTCCTTAATACGTGTTTTGTCTATTTTTGCCTAATGGCAGACAACCAACATAAATTATATATTAGATATAAGTACTATTTACTTATTCTAAAGGGATGGCTGGGTGGGGATTCATAAAAACGTGAAAGTTCCTTTGAATCTGAGCCCTCGAATGGCACGCTCTGCAAATTTTTACCTTGATATACCGTTTCTACTCATGCACATTACTATCATTGAATCTCCCAATCCTAATTTGACTCAATCACCCGTATCAAAATCATACCCAGTATATACCCACGTGTGCTAATGCTACGTAACTAGGATAAATACATCTCTCTACACCATCGACAAGGAATCAGCGCAAAACTCCTATTTTGCACGATATAGAAATAAATAAAAATGATATCTGCATCTAGTCTCAATGGTTTAATAGTACTGCATTGCATGTTAATTGTTTTGGGATCTCTGTTACCACTTTGGTGGGTGTCCCCCCTTGTATGGTTATAATCTGTGTGGTATACTTTTCCTTTTTGTTTTTCTGATCTCCTGACTAGGCAGGTGACATCATTAATTTTCTAGGTAATTACATATTATGGGCTTTTCCATTTACAGGTCAATTTACTATATACCACTACCTTCTTGGAAGCGTCATACAGCCAGACTGGTTGGCCTTGGGCTCACGACGGGTGTGACCGTTCAACAGGGGATGCTTACTCCTCCTAGGCATCTGATCCCACCTCTGGTGTGTCCGGGTCCGATTTTTTTACCAACTCTTGTTTTTGTATTCTATTTAGGACTTACGAGATTGATCACTGTTCGTTATCTTTGCCTTTACATGACATTACTGCTTCAGCAACTGTTTGGCAATCATTATCAATACATCAACAATTTCATTTCAAGGGAAATAGTCTTATACAATTGGTTCAAGGCTAGAGCTTCTTGGGCAAGAGCGTCCAGATTGTGGTATGCTCTTTGAGCCATCTGGCGGATATCATCTCCAAGTACGACTATTGACTCTCTAGGTAAGCGTTTTCTCATTTCTAATTTTGACAACTATCTATTCTGATTTCTGGTACTTCCAAATCTTTGATTTAATTTGTTAACCAGTGACTGATAATTTTTTTTAATTTTCTGCTGAAAGATTCTAGCTTGGTATCGCTAAGCCAAACTAGCTGTCAAAAAGAGTAGCTTGGTCCGGTTGGACCATCTAGCTAGTTCTGTACAACATTGGAAGTGTGATAGACACTCATCTTGGTCCTCTTTTTCCATCATATGGTTGTGGTTTGATGCTATTTGAGATGAACATTTCTGTCTATTTTGGTTAGACATTATGGTTCCCATGAATTGCAACCATGGAGAGGTGCCACATGGTCTTGTATTAAATTGGTCTGATTCCTGATCAATGTCTGGTATGGGAGTGTGATTAGATTTGTCAATAGCAGGAAAGGGAGATAAATCAAGGGGTTGATCCCTTGCCCAACTTCATCATTAACTCTAAATTGTACCTCATAATCATGGGAGGGTGTTACTGCGCCATCTTCAACTCAAATGTCATAAATAATAAATAAAAGGCTAAATACTTTATATATAAAACCAACACACTGGACAGCTGAGCGGTAACAAGGAATGGGTTTGTTTCACAAATCGCTTTTGGAAATTGAGCTTCCCACTTCTGATACCAAAAATCGTTAGCTCCCCAGGGATGGCGAGCTATTTACTGGGGACTACAAAATAGTTGAACTCAAATTTCAAGTTTTTTAAAACTTCTATGACTCTCAGGTATTGTGTGTAGGAATTTTCCTATGAATTGCTTCTGGTTTTATATAAAACGACTACAGGTGAAGGGAAATGATGTTTTAATTCAATACATGTAATCTTATTCAATTCTGACAGGAGGTGGTACTATAAATACTATATACAAGTATATGGTCTAAGCTAGACGTCAGCTGTCGTACAGGTTGGAATGCAAAACTGGGAGTGACTGAAAATGAATGAATGTTAATATAAAGTAAAACATAGGTAAAGATTACAAAGCTCACATCGACAGGGCAACACCTTTATATGGCACCATATTATTATATTTATGCTTTATATTAGCCCACAGGATTTTTCATTCATTAACTTTATCTTCATTACAACACATCCTAAAAAAATTATCTATAATGTACATACAATATAAACATCTATATATTATATGCATACATTATGATTATCTATTATAAAATAGATATAATATGATATAATATAATTATATAAAATTCATTTTTATGATTATCATTGATATTAATATAATAGATATTATGTAAATATTATATTAATAAAAATATAAAATATCGTATAATTTCATATTATTACCATATTCGTATTATACTATATCGTATGATTATTGTATCATCCATATCAAACACAATATTATATCAATACCATATTTGTATCATACCATATCTAAATATTGTATCATACCAAATTGTATAAATAATTGGATCATCACCATATCGTATACATATTGTATCATATCAATACCATATCATTATCAATATTGTATCATATCATATAATATTGTATCATATAAAACCATATCGTATTCAACATATCATATCAAGTATTGTAATCATACCATATCAAATATAATTTCGTTACATACCATAATCGTATAATTTGTAGCAACCATACAAATCATACCCAGCATTGTATCATACCATATCGTAGTAATATCATAGCTCATATCATATAATAATTGTATCATAACCATATCATATTGTTATAATACCATACATATCATACCAATATTGATAATATCGTAATCATACCAATATCAATATCATACATATCATATCGTATCACAATATTCCGTATATAGCCATATCATATAATATCGTATCCATACCTATATAATCATACCAACATAATATAATATCGCATCACCATATATGTATAATATTATCATACCATTCGTATATAATATCATATTATACCATTACTCGATATAATATCATATCATAGCATATCAATAATATAGCCAATAGATCCGTATAATATCTATACTCATATTGCAACAATATATATAAACTCAATCATCACTTAACATTATCGTTATCATACCTATCATATCATACACTATCATATCATGTATTTAGTCATATCTATCATACCAACGTATTACAATTTATATACATTCGTATAATACATATTTATTCGTAACATATAATCTGTATAATATCATACCATATCATATCAATATAGTATCATACCAATCGTAATCAAATTACCATATCATATAACATCGTATCAATACCTATTGTATATATCATATCATACAAATTGTATCATACCAATATCGTATAAAGATCGTATCATACCATATTCATATAATATTGTATCATATCAAACCGATATACTTTATATCATACCATATCGTAATTAATATTGTAATCATACCATATCGTATATATCTATCTACATATTCGTATAATATCTGTATACCTATTCATAATAATTGTATCATAACCATATCGATACATACCATATTAGTATCATAATATATCATACCCATAGTCGTATCATACCATATTGTATATATCATACATATCAAAATAATCTAATAATATCCATATCATATCCATTTGAATAATATAATCAATTACCATATCGTAATCATACATATCATCAATAATCATAGTATCCATCACATAGTGTCATATATCATATCATAGTACCATATTGTATCAGACCATATCCTTATAAAATCGTATCATACCTATCATATAATATCTGTATCATATCCAAACATATCGTATAATCCATATCAGTATAATTCATACCAAATCATATTACCATAATCGTATAATATAATATTGCAATCAATACCATATTGTATAATATCGTATCGTACATATCATAATAATATTGTATCATACCATATCATATCATAACATATCGTATCCTATACCATATTGTATCATAATATATCATACCATATCGGTATCATACCATATTGTATAATATCGTAACATATCAAACCATATCGTATAATATCATACCATATCAATATCCAATATAGTACATACCATATCATATAACATCGTATCATACCATATTGTATATATCATATCATACCATTTGTATCATACCATATCGATATAAAATCGTATCATTACCATATCATATATATATGTATCATATCTAAACCATATCGTTAATACCAAATCATATAATATCATACCAAATCATATCATACCATATCGTATAATATAATATTGCATCATACCATAATTGTATAAATCGGTATCGTACCATATCGTAAAATATCGTGTCATACCATATCATTATAATATTGTATCATACCATATATCGGATCATACCATTATTGTATCATAATATATCATACCATAACGTATCATACCATATTGTATATTCGTAACATATCAAACCATACTGTATATATCATATCATACCATACATATAATATTAGTATCATACTATCGTATCATAAACATATTATTAACATCAATAATCATACCAAAAATGTATAATCATTCATATCATACCATATTTGATCAATCAAACCATATCGTATAATACCATTCATATAATATCGATAAATCATCCCAATCTTATAGTAAATTCATAATCCATTATGTATAAATATACATATATACCACTATGTATAATGTATCATACCATATCGTATTCACATACTACTATAATATAATGTCATACAATATCATATTATAATATCATACCATATCGTACTAATTCTAATCTCCGCTCTAAACACCTCAAATACATTTCCAGATCACACCACACAAGTAACTCAAATATGCCATTTAACAACACATCACATCTCCAGCCATCCCGAAATCTACCATCTCAGATTAGCATTTCTAAGTCGGTATCCCCAATAAACCATCCATGAGAGTTTGGTGAAGATTGAATAAGTAATTAGTAGAAGATTAAAACTGGAATAAGCAATACCAGATATGCCTATTTAACAACACATCAAACATTTCCGCAATCCGCAACTAGCAACTGATTTCAGCATCATCTCAGTCGGTATCACCGACAGTACTATCCATGAGTTTTGGTGACAGATTGGTGAATGATTGGACAAGCCATTATTTAGATATGTTAACTGAAACAAATATACCTATTTAAAACAACATCTCAGCATCTCGAAACCTACACGCTCAGATTCAAGCATCTTCTAAGTTCGGTATCAACCGATAAACCATCCATGAGAGTTGGTGAAGGTTAGACGAGTATTTTTTTTAATAAGATTAAACTGAGCAACACATACTCAAATTGCCAATTTAACAACATCAATCTCCAGCACTCGCGAAACTACAGCTCATATTCAGCATTCTTCTAAGTCGTTAATCCATAAACCATCCATTGACCGGAGTTTGGTGAGATTTGGAAAGTAATTGTTTAAGATAAGATTAAACTGAACAAGCATACTCAAATATGCCTTTATAAACATCACATATCCAGCATCCGAACCTAAGCTCAGATTCAGCATCTTCCTAAGTCGGTATCACCCAACAGGGGACTGTTAGTCCCGAGGGTCTCTACAGCCCAGTTGCTATGTTTACTGATGTTACTGCTTGAAAAATACGGTTATATTTAATTGCAATAGTAAAATTAGAAATTATATCAAAATTAAGGATTCTCCCTCAGGCCATAGCTTGATCCTTGGCGAGGGTTTTTGGCTCCAGTTCTTGTGCACTACACTTGTTCACTTTTATAAAGTTTGACTTTCACCTGTTTCGAATTTCCAAATTTCGGTTTGAGCATCATGAAGAGACATAATTTGTCGAAATGCGCACGGTGCATGCAAAAAATTGTACCGTATATATTTAAATATGAATTAAACTGACAAGTGATACTCAATATGGCTAGTTAAAGAAGAATCACATCGTCCGCATCCCGAACGCCTACAGCTCAGATTTCGCATCATCTAAGTCAGTTCACGACAGACCTATCATGAGGTTTGGTGAAGATTGGACCAAGTAAATTACCGTATTAGATATGACCATTATAGCAATTTGCTCCACAAACTTAACCAGCTCTAATAGCACCATCTCTTTACAGCATCCGAAACCTACAGCTTCAGATCAGCAACCAAGTGTGTGTAGTCCTTCAGAATCAACCCGATAACACCTTCCATGCAAGTGTTGTGACAAATTAAGATCGTCATAATTTAGATATAAACCACAAATAGACACTTGCTCACAAAAACTTTAACCCCACTAACATCCTTATCTTTCTCCAGCATTCCGAAGCCTATAGCCCCTGAAGGTATTTCAGCATTTAAGTCTTGTAATATCCTTCATTACCCAGAAGCACACCCGCATGCAATGTTTGGAGGAATCGATCAGTAATAAGTTGACTATAGGCATAAATGCCAACACTTGCTCCAAAAACTTTAACCAGCACTAACAACCTTATCTTCCTCCAGCATCCCGAAGCCCGTATGGTCAGATTCAGTATTAAGTTATTATTCTTCATTACCCCCAGAAGCATCATCCTTACAAGTTTGGGCCAAGATCTGGACCAGTAATAAGCTAGAT
>CAJDSM010136631.1:0-12519 GCA_903981925.1 Ostrea lurida | reverse complement strand
TATAATATTTTTACAAAGCATAGACGTATAGGGAATCATGCAGGAATTTGTTTGATATTATTGTTCGTCTTATGAATTTCATTTTGGTACTTGTTCACCCAGAGTCCATTTGCTCTGAATTCTGTTTAAATGTCAGTTCATAAACACAGGATTTAAACTTAGCACTCACCATTTGCGAGTAAAATTTTGTGTGGGCTGATAAATTCGCTGTGTCGCTTGCCCACATGGAATGTGATTTTGGTCATAACAATTACATTATTGGGTTTACCATTAGTATAACTTAGTAAACAGTATATCTTTTGCAACCTGACGCTTAAAAACTTAATTTTAAAGCATTTTGGAGACCTCTTTTACAACCTCTTTTACAATGAAAGTATACCATGTTAAATTTTTACCCAAGTTGATCCTCAAGATCACTTGCAACAGAAGTCAAAACTAGTGGAAGCTTATAGGCTTCTGCTGGAAAAAAGAATACAATTGGAGTCTTCATCTAGAAAGGATTTATTTGACACAGGGATATGAAAACATAGACATTTAGCTATAATGTACTGTTAGTACAAGGAAAAGCAGCTTGGTTGTCAGAACAAAATAGAAATTGAAAAAATATTGGGAGTCTTCATACATTTGTGGTAGAGTATATTGTATAAAATAAAAAGTATGGAAACCTATTTTCAACTGCTCTAAATATTACTATTCAATAAATGGTATAATGAAACAAATGTCTCATGCCATGGTATAAGCTATCTATTTCATTAGATGTGGGCTAGCATGGTTTTTTTTTTTTTTTTTTTTTTTTTTTTTTGGGGGGGTTGTTATGATTATGGTGCCCACTCAGCTACTGGAAAGTTTAGTTAAGTTAACATACACACACACACAGTGTGCTTATGTGTTTATTCATATTAAGTATTTACTAGTATTTTGTGAGATTGATTTTAGTATAGTCTAATTTTTGAAGAAAATAACGGATAATAGAAAAATGTTTATGTGCAGCAATATTGTATCAGAATGACCGAAATATAGAAATATTCAATTATGTAATTATTAGATTAAATGGGACCCTCTGTATTATCAATCTAGCCCTTTTCTGGGACCCAGGTCTTTAATCTGATTATCTGAATGATAATAACTAAGTGTTGAAATTATATCATATATATCTTTTTTATTATCTTTAAAAATAGAATGTGTTTGTGTGTGTATAGTACATCATGTTTTTCCTTTTTGTCTAATGGGCTGATCCACAAACTGAAAAAATTACTCTCAAAAGAGGATTAGTTAATTAATGATGGTCATCAGTGCTGAAAATCAACTCGCGCTCAGTAAGATTCCTTCTTCAACACTGACAAAATGTATGGAGTCAAAAAGACCAAAAAAAAGTAAACAATGAAACAAGTAATCATCAGGCATTTTAACTTTGACTATTTCTTGGACATCTCTGTGCGAAAGTCAACAATGATTTGTTCTGAAGCCAGTGCAACTTTTATGGATTTATGTATAGACAGAAGAACAAAATTTTAATTCAACAATATTGTTTCTCGACTAATGGGGTCTTTTTACTTCAGAAGGAACCTTCCAATTTTTGTTGTTGTTTTGTTTTGTTTGTTTTTTTGTTTGAAGAATCGATTTGCTGGTCTACCATTACTGTCAAAACCCTGAATATAGTTATTAGTAACATTGGGTATTGTAGTCTGTAGTATTTGATACACTATTGCTTTGGTAGAATAATAGATTTATTTAAAAATAGTTGGGGTGGGGGGTATAACAGAATGTATTACATGTAAACTCATAGTTCAGATGTACCTATATGCATGACTGTGTGTTGTACATTTTCAACACATGTATGTGAATTAAAAAGCATCTGACTGCATACATGACTATGTCATTTTTTAATCCACACTGAATTTAATCATGTTAATGGATGTATGACTTAATACAATTATAATGGTTAATGGCTTTGTTTAATTCCAACCCAGAGTGATTTATCATGAGAGGTCTGTAATGGATTTATGCATATTATATTTCTCATTAATTGTACATTTTTAATTCGGCATTAGATAAAGCTTAAGTACTTCGAACACACATTCATACCACAAAGAGACATTAGTATCTTCTTACCAATATTATGGGACAAAGGATGTATTGTGACATTCTTTGAGAGATGTTGATCAAAATGTTGACAAGCTTACCATTGCAAGCTTTTTAGTTCCACTAGTATGTAATATTTAAATATATTGAAATTCCAGTCAAGTTTGGATTATGGGTTTTTTTTCTGTCAAGATCTTGTTAATCCCCAACACACCGGGAAAATTACCAAATTACATGAAGGTAACATAACTTGACAATACAGGTAAGGGTAATCGGGTGATTTTTGAGATGAGATTACCGACTTTCAGTGGCAAATTGATTGTCCACAGTTTACTTCAAATGACAGTTGATAAAATTCAAATGCATTTGATGACCATTACTGCAATACATTTCACACCAGGCAACATGTGTTAATTTTTTTTATGTAGACGAGTACAAAAGTTATGATGTAAAAGCTATTAAGATGTTTGGCATGCTGTGATGCAACAACAGTTGAATATAGTTTTGCTTTACTTCAGTGTAAATATCATGCAGAATAATATAAACAGCCAAAAAATGAGCAAGTGCTTTTGTATAGACTGAAGAGAGTTTGGAGAAAAGAATGCTCTATTGAACAAAGATGTTTATATCCAGTGTACATTATATATAACTTGTGTAAATCATTTGTGTAAATGTTTTGCTGTACGTGTGCTAAAAATTTCTTCTTATTGATAAGAATATTATGTATGATATAGATGATATATGATAAAATTATCATGAGACATAATTTGAATTTGAATTATTTAGAATAAACTGATGTTTGTTTTGAATGTGTGAACATGCAATATGAAATATTTTTGTATCTTGCAGAAATTTGATTCATAATGGATGGAGCTGAATCTGTTCGTTCAGGAAGGAGTGATAGGTCAGAAAGGTCAAGGCGTAGTCATGGCAGCCACCATCATCATCGTCATCATCACAGTAACCGCAGCCGTGGCACCAGCTCAGACCATGGCGGTCATCATCGGCCAGGAGAACGTAGTATGGATGAACGCTCCGTTACGATTAAAACCCCCGGCAATATGTCCGACACCGAG
The DNA here is from genome assembly GCA_903981925.1 of Ostrea lurida. Taxonomy (NCBI): domain Eukaryota; kingdom Metazoa; phylum Mollusca; class Bivalvia; order Ostreida; family Ostreidae; genus Ostrea; species Ostrea lurida. Next base: position 9,361 of record CAJDSM010136631.1, on the reverse strand, counting down.
GACAGAATGATCGGAGAGGAGCGGATCGAGGTGCAGGTTATTCCTCAAGACGACAATTGGGGAGACAACACAACAGCTATTACAGGTAGATGAACAGTCTAAACATATGGCCAGTTTGAAAATGCGTTCGATTTTGGTTTAACATTGTAAAGATTTGTGCAGTCCTGCAAAATTCATCACAAGTCAAAAGTCAAATATTTCTTTTGGTTTTGGTGGGGTTATTTTGAGGATTTGAAATTAAATCTAGTTATATCCATCAGTTTTAATACATCAGAGCACAAATATACACATGGAGTTGACTTTATTGTTTTATACTTTACTGTAGGTAATACCAGTGAAACAGGATTTTCTATGGAGGACATGAGAGGGAAGTTTGGAAAGGAGAGCTTTGAGGAGACCATTGGTATTGGGTGTGCCCGATATGTAGGCACCACGCTCGCCGGTATCTTGTCTGTGATAGCTTTTTTGTCCCCAATAGCCATGGTGATTTTACCTAAACTTAGCATTAATGGCTGGAACGGTGGTGAATGTAAACCAGATTGTGAGGGACTCCTCATCAGCTTTGCCTTCAAACTTTTAATCTTAGCGATGGGAACTTTTGCCTTGTTTTTCAGGCAACCCAAAGCCACAATGCCTCGCGTATTCCTCTTCCGAGCCGTAGTATTATTTCTGGTGTTTGTCCTGACTTTCGCCTTTTGGCTTTTCTACGGAGTAAGAATCATCAAGGAGCAAACCTCATCAAAATCTTCCCAAGCAAACATGTCGAGTAGTGATGCAGTGAAGACGCTGAACGATGAGAACAAGATTGAGTATAAGGAGATTGTTCAGTTTGCGGTGTCTTTTGTCGATGCACTCTTATTTATCCATTACATTGCTGTCATATTGTTGGAAATTCGTCAGTTACAACCCATGTTTGTCGTGAAAGTGGTCCGCTCCCCCGATGGGGAGTCTCGGTGTTACAGTGTTGGTGCTTTAAGTATTCAGAGGGCGGCCTCCTGGATTCTAGAGCAGTACTACAGAGACTTCCCTGTCTATAACCCGTACTTAGAAAATGCATACAAAAAGCCAATTAAAATGTCAGGAATCAAATTCTATGATATTGATGGAAATAATTCACAGAATGTTCAAAGCCGATCCAGAGCAATATTTGCAGCAGCAGCTCGAAGAAGAGACGCAAGTCACAATGACAGGTGTGATATGATCCTTACACATTTAATTTTTTAAGAATTCTCAAAGCTATGAATGAGATTTCAGTTTCAAACATTAAAACCAATATGCAATTCTTTCTATCATTCTCGAAAATCTGAATACTTTTAAATCTTTATACACTTTTTGTAGCATTAATTGTCTCATATTGATGTTATAGAACTTCACAAAGTGACTGTAAACATTGGAATTTCACTGACCACTAACACAGCCGTTAATATTATGATATTGATCTTGTAGATTTCACGAAGAAGAGGAGTATAGCAGACGAGTTAGGAAGCGAAGAGCCCGTCTGGTTGTGGCAGCGGAGGAGGCATTTACCCACATCAAGAGGATGCAGGAGGAAGCAGGTATTGACTCCCACACCTCTCACTTAGCTTACAAGGTTATAATGTTTGGAAATGCTAGACAATAAGTAGCATGTTAGTAAGTACCAGATAGACACTCAACTGTTCAGAAATGTTATTTCATGGACAGCAGGACACAAAAGTATTTACCTTGGCAAAGTCACCATGTTTGTATGAAATATAATTGATACCTGTTGGTACAGATTAGCTTATTGGCAACTTTGATATGGAAAAAAAAGTAGATATTGTAGACATTGACTTGAATACCACAGACATAAATCTTTTTTAATGAATGCATATAAATACCTGTACTTGCATGAATTATTTGATAAAGTTATGTACATGTAACTTTAGAGGGCTGTAATACTTTAAAATGCCCTAAACAGTGGCCATTTTGTCACATTGGTACATATATTTCGGTGTTTGTATATATGAGTTTGGTCTATATACAAGTTGATGGATTGGATAGATCTGTTAATTGCTGCTGCACATTTGTTTTTAAAAGTGAAGATTATTCTCCGAGTTCCTATAGAGCACACAAATTATGGGAAGAACATGTGATTAATTTAATGTGTGAATCTCGCATGCTTACGTATATATATGAATTGTTGGCTGAAATTACAAAGTCATATCTATAGAAGTGTTTAATAGGCTGGTGTTCATGCGTAAGAGCTTTTGTTGAGAAACATCTTCAGGCTTACAAATTACTTCCAAACATGGGGAGAAACTGATGCTGATCATATTTCCATAAATGTTAATGTTGTACACCAACAATACATCAGTATGAAACCCTTGGGGCATCTAAAGTATTTAGCTGAAGGACAGGATATGTCATGGTCAGACACTTAGGAGTTACAAGAAGGTCGTGAGACATCCAACTAAATGTCTTTGTATTCTATTTGATGAAGAAGGGTCATTTCTGTCCTTTGTCGGTGTTAATTTAGTTATATGGTTAAAGCAGGAAATTAGGAAGCTTAAGAAGGGGAAGTAACTCATTATGATCTTCTAATGGGTCAGGGGAAAAAGTGGACAGACCTTGATAATTGATTGCCACACAGAATTTTTGCATTCCCTTAATTGCTTTAAGTGTTATGAAATTAGGCACAGCAAAATCTTTATGAGCATTTTAAACACATATGGAGTAATAAAAACAAAAGCATCACCATATTGCTGAGCCTGTAGATAGAACAGGCAACTGGGGCATTGTCTGTTTGCTCAGCATGCATTTAGAACTATGTATCGCACAGTGCATTAGCATTAGAATAAGGCTCTCTATAGACCTGCTAGACAGAAAGAAAAGAATGACTCATTAGCATCCACTAGTTGCAACTGCAACGTTGCCTTGGTGTTTCAAAAAAATATCGTATCAATGTATTAGGCATCATTCCTTTAAGATTCCATGACAACAAGATTCTATGATAGAACATACAGGAGACAAAAATCCCAAGTAGCTTTGCAGGCTATAGAAAACCGGAGTGAGTGAGTCATCATTATTGATGGACCGCTAGGACTAATGGTGGTTTGTCAGCTGAAGAGGGACTTCACCTTTATCAACAAGAAATGCATAAGATATGCAATCATGATATGATTTCTATTGTTGGAATTTGAAATCAAGACATTTGCATTTCTTGTTACTTTTTATTTATTGCACAACACAGTTTAGGAGCCAGTTTGATGTTTTAATGAGGAAATGTTCATTCTGGCTCTCATATTTTTCTTAAATTAAACATTTAGATTAATTTGAATATCCAATCACTTGCAACATTTTGAATTATTTTAGTCATGACTAATTTGCATTTTGGTGAATTTGGTCATTGACTTCAAAGTTCAGTGCAATATAATGCAGATGTCCTATATTCGGTAGACTGAGCATAAAATTTTTAAAAAATCATTCAGCACAATTTTGTTAAATCATTTTCCCCCCTTGTTCTTTTGTGGAATGTAACCAAAATTTCAGTGATGTACATGTATAGACAGTATAGTACACCTAGAACCANCCCCCCCTTGTGTAACCAAAATTTCAGTGATGTATAGACAGTATAGTACACCTAGAACCAGTGTTGTTTGATGTTAGACAGGACAATGCAATGTGCAGCATCAAAATGATGCATAAAATAATCCAAATGTCTTGTCAAGTAAAATCTGTTACTTTTGTTTCATGTACATTTTTGTACCATGAGTTTATGAATTTCAAAAAAGATGTGACATTTAATTTTAAGCATTTTCTCAAATCGGTGGGAAAACAAGCATCATGATTTCATCCTTTGTATTAACTATTAAACTGGAGGTTATATGAGGAACACCTTTCTTCTTTCTCAAAATATTCACCATAATGCTCAAATGAAATACATTTCCTAGATGTCAATCAGTCCACTTTTCAAACAATATGTTATTGAACCATCTGTGAGGGTCCTCATTGTCCCCCTGCTTCAGCCCTTCTAAATCTGAAAATCTTTGGCTTTTCAGTTCAACCTGTAGATAAAGAAACAACCCTCTTACCTCATTAATACTAACACTTACACAGTGTATATTGTACAAGAATTTTTATTTTATGCACATTTTATATGTCATGTTGAAAGGTCAAAATTTTNTGTACAGTGTATATTGTACAAGAATTTATATTTTATTCACATATTTATATGTCATGTTGAAAGGTCAAAATTTTTAATCAAGGAATAAAGTATTGCGAAAAAGGTTTCTTGCTGACTAAACATTTATCAGTATGATAACATTTTTTCTCTTTATTTGTAGTAAGGTATTAGCTGTCAAAGTAATATGTATGTAAATGTTTCAGTAGATGAACAGTCTTGCCATGTTCAAATAATTAACTCATTACAAGATTTAGTAAATTGTTTCACATTTTTAAAACTGAAAANCAAGAACTGAGGTAAATGTGATCACCCAACATGATATTTTCTGTTTTGNGATTAACTCATTACAAGATTTAGTACCCGGTAAATTGTTTCACATTTTTAAAACTGAAAATTTTCTCGAGAATGGAAAAGCCATTGACCAGGAAGGTGATCACCCAACATGATATTTTCTGTTTTGATGAAACTTTAGGAGGGATCAGAATAAAGCTTGAGAAGTGCTTGATGTCTTTTGATAAAATTAGTTTCCCCCCTCCCCTCTGTTTGATTCCTGCCTTGTATCCTGACAATGTGGAGAAACTGTCTCCCGCAAAGGTTCAACTTCATTACTGCACTGTCTGTACATTCAAACTCAAAAGCAATGGAGCTTTCTGAAGTTGGATGTAAAACACAAGACATAAAGGGATGGTGTTTAATTAGATTCATCTGACTCTCAAAGAAGGCCCAGCACAGGTAGAATGTGAGTTCTGCATGGTTTTCCAGGAATACCTGGGGCTCAGCAATGCACCACTCTGCGTGTACTCACTTTGTGTGCTAAATTAACAAATAAATAGGAAGAATATCGGGGTAATTCATAGCTATAACACTCCCTGTGTGTAAGGAACCCAAAGGGTTAGATGATAAACGTAGATTCCGATTAGAAATTTCTGAGAAGTTGAGTTTTCATTAATTAGAACTCATTTCATTTATTCATTAATATGTACTTACGCGTGTTCAGTCTTTAGGGAATAAATTCTGAAGAAGTTTAATGTTTGAAATACAAGAGACATCCCAAGTGAAAAGTTTCTAATAACCCTGAAGTTAAATGCTAGGATCGCTTAATGGGCACTTAACAGTTTTATCTTCTCTCACTTTGCAAAATATTGATCGAGTTGATATAAAGAAATTCCACCTAGCACTTGCTTTTTATTTAGAGAGACTTTTAACGTACAAATAGAGAGGAATTAAATTTCAGTCTTAATGCATACAATACATGTAAAGTGTAAGGTCGCAAGTTAGAAGTGTGTTAGTAATGAAAATAATCTGACTTCCAATCTGAATTCTAACATATATTGACAGATGTGGTATGCTCAGTGTCTGAGGGGTTTACTTTCTACAGAAAATGAAAACAATCAATCTATTGTATACCTTCCAGTAAATCTTGTTGCCTGAAATTACGTCCCAAGTTGGCTAGGTTTTTTTGGGACTTTTGTTTTGGTTTGGGTTTTTTTGGGGGGGGGGGATTTTTAAAATTAATTGCATACATACAGCTCCATATAAATTTGTAGATTGTAGAGTATAAGAAAATTTACATTTATAGGTTGTGTACATCCATGTATATGTTTTGGGATTCCATATTATTGAAACACTTGTTATGTAAAGAAGTGTGAAAACATTTTTTATATGCATTTAATCATGTTTTGGAACTCTTTGCAGGAGGAGCAGCCATTCCTATGGACCCCAATGAAGCCGCTCAAGCAGTGTTTCCTTCAATGGCCAGGGCTCTCCAGAAATATCTCCGAATCACACGTCAACAACCCAGGTACACCATGGAGTCGGTACTGAACCACTTGGCCAGCTGCATCAGTCATGACATGACACCGAAAGCCTTCGTGGAGCGGTATCTGTCGCAGGGCATTGTCATTATGAATGAGAAAGACTACAAAGAGGTGGAGAAGTGGATCCTGGTCTCGGATCAACTCCTGACAAGGGAACTGGAACACAATTCCATGTTCCAACTGCGCCAGAATGAAATCTCCATATTGTGTACTGCGAAAAGACTACCACATTTCAATCTCACTGAGGAAGTCATCAATCCCAAAACCAACAAATTTGTGTTGCGTCTTAACTCAGAAACCTCAGTATAACCATTGCAGGGCATATTGTTTTTGCCCACGTGTCATTTATCGTACTGTTTTATGTATTTTTTTATTTTTTTTTTTGTTTCTTTATTTTTTCATGCAAATTTGTATGTCCCAGTTAAATACTATGTGTGTGTAGCATTTGCTTTGTGAATTATATTCGTGTGTGCTGAGAGACTACGATTGTTTGATAGAGAAACAGGGGCCAAATGATTATTCATAAACATTTTTGTACCCAACAAATTTCAAGCAAAAAAGATTTCATCAAGGTAAATGTTGCATAATAGCATTTATGTGCACATGCATATTGTGTGTATGGTATGAGCATGGAAGAATGTTGAAGTGTTGCAAAAGTAAGTATGCATTCAAACATATTGAACACATACAATGTTCAGTAATGCCCAATTGACCACCACTTAATCTTTTTTATTGTGTATTTTTTTTTTTTTATTTTTTTTTTTTATATTTTGTTGTATTGTATTGACAGTATTTCATTTTTAGGAATATTTTTGTTGTTTTTGTTTTGTACTTACTATAAATAAGCAGCAGCATCTCTAGAATATCAGAAACAGATATTTGGCACCAGACGACATTTTACATTTGTTTCTATGGTGCCATATTTAACACACATTTGTTCCAATATTACTCTCAACTGTATAATCAAGACTTCCTATTGATTTTATGTTTCTGCTTTTTTATGGGTATGACAGACAGACAAACATGGTTTATTCTCCCTTCAGTAGAGATTGAGTTATACATAATAGTACAAGCATGAATAAAATGGAACTATAATTAAATGTCAAAAAAAGTTATGATAGAATTACAGTCCTTTAGACTCAAATTTATTATTTTGCAAAGATCATTTGAGATGCACACATTCTTACATTCTTAGCTAATAGTATTACTACAAATAGAGTTCTATATGAGTCCGAGCTTTACAGTACGATTCCTTTTTTACTTGAATCACTTCCAAATCAAAAAGCTTTAAGAAACCAAACAATCTCTAAAGTTTCATTTTGTGTACATTTTTTCTTCATATATATACTGAATGTAAGTATGTGCAATAGAACATTTTTGTTTTTCTTTTCCCAGCTTTACCATTTTCTGATTTACAGAAAGGGAAATAACTTGTATTGAATCAATTCTTGCGCTATGAGCATGCTTGATTTACTTTCACCATGTACACTTTTCTGAGCTCAAGTGGTGCACACTTTATCCCAAGCCAGAGGGTGTAGTGCAGTCCCACATGTTGGATGTATAAAATAAGACGTAAACAAATTTCTGTATTTAAAAAACACTTGAAGCATTAAACATCATTAAATTGTTGGTCAAATATCCATGTATAATGGAGAAAATTTACACTTAAAAAAAATATTCAAACATAATGGAGGAAATTTGCACATTTGATTGAAATATAATGCTAGTTTATGAGTTTTATCTAATGTTCCAAACAAGTACAAAGTGCTCGTAGTAATTTAAAAAAAAAAAAAATACAAATTTATGTCCTGGTTCAGAGTTGTATTAATCATTGGCTGTACAGAATTGGAAGAGAGAACATCTGATATAATTTTGTCAACCATATGAAAAATTCACTATACAAAAAGATGTGTTACCCTTGAATGGTGTAAGCAAATTGAGGATGTCCTCTGTGTGCCATTTGATTATTTATAGTTTTCATAGAAAATATACAAGACTTCATAGCATGTATGTGTATGTATATATCTTTTTTTCATGATGGTGCATAATTTTTTTTTTTATTATAAGTGTAAGTATTTTATACTCCCAAAAAATTCCTAAAAGATCTGCAAAGTTCTCTTTCCTTTATACGTGTGTTATTTATACCTGCCTTTTGAAACATCTTTGTAACTGTTTCCTGACAATTCACTTTATAATAGCAACTGAATACATTTATTTTGTGTAAACTAAATATACTGAACAAATTCTTGAAGCAGTAGATGGATTCACATATTTGTTTTAATGTTTTATAAATTAATTTATTATTTGGGGGGGGGGGGGGGGGGCAATGCCATGTTTATATATTTTTTTTTAATTTTTAAATGGGGATTGGGGCATTTTTTTTTTTTTTTTTTTTTTTTTTCCTCAGATTGATTTTATTCCTTTGAATAGAAAGAAATATGAAACAGTGAAAACTTTCATTTCATTTTTTCAACACATTTTCTTTTTCTGATTGAGAGATGTGAAATTTTGCTGTATGTTGTGACAGTAGTTAGTATAAGTCCACTTGTACAAAAAGAATAGTTTAAAATAAAACTTTCTGTTAACAAAATCTGTACTGTTTCACTAGCTATGAAAGGACATGGCAATTTGTTTTGCTCCATGCAGCACTGAACAAGATAAAAGGGGAACACTGCACAGTTATCTGCAATCTTATTTGCCAGTTCAATCGTGTATAGGTGCTATTAATTTCACAGAATGTGATGGCCATGCCTTGTTTTCCTGAATTTGCATCACTAATGGTATCAAGTATACATGCGCTTGTTTTCAAGTCACCTGAGACACTTTGATGACCTATTGGTAATGGTCAGCGTCACACTTTCTGTGCTTTTTAACTTTTTGATAACTACCATACCAATGCTTCTCAAATTAGTTATGAACTTTGAAGGGGACATAAATTGTAAATTTCAGGACTCGTGCATCCCTAGGAGTTTGAGGAGGGACTGTCTAGAATTTGCCCACTTTTAAACCTTTTTACAACAACACATGTAAGAAATCTACCTGGTATACTGAATGCAGAAAGACCTTGCTAAACCTTTAAATTTCATTATCCTTTGGGTAGAGACTCCAACTCATGGGTGGTACCAAACTTTGTATAAAGCAATAATGTGGAATCATTTGAACAACATCAGCTTGAATGCTATTAATATTGCAATGATTTAGAGAAAGCTGGTAAACCTTTACCAAAGTTGTAAATTTCATGATCCCAGGTTAGGGGTTATGGTACCATATATAGTGGGCCTTAGTGGCCAGTGATTTAATGTTGGTGAACAACTTTTTAGTTCGCCGGGGTGACTGTCCAGAGAGCTATTGTCATGTCGGCATCAGGCTGAATTTTTTTTATGCCCCCGCCATAAAATGG
>CAJDSM010136609.1:311-12147 GCA_903981925.1 Ostrea lurida | reverse complement strand
TTATGGCAAATTTATTCTTCTAGTACTGTAGCGCATGTGGAAAATGAATATCATGGGTCTGTTTTTGTGCAAGCTGCATGGTTAAGTAACTGTTGGTCGAAATTGTTCACCAAAACAGCAAACTCAAAAATGACCTAGTTGGCGCAACTCCTTTGAAACTACCAATCCGATTCTCCCCGGTCCCCACGCCGGCCGTGATGGCCGTGCGTGCGCTCCGGCGGGACATACTATACTTCATCACTTCTCTCCTTCGGAGTACTAACATTGATCCTTTGGCTATAAACCGCTACACGTCGCTTACTTCATGTAGCACTCCACGGCACGAGGGGACATGTGCAATTGACTTCACTCAACACAGGAGAGACTGCACTCCGACTAAATAGACGGCCTCACAACCGTTGCCGCCGTGTGGCCCGAACCATCTTCCGCTTGCATCTTCCTCTGCACTGACAGTGCTATGCTGATGCCACCGACTAACCACGGCTCAACAGTCCAAAAGTGTCCCTAGCCCTCCGGGGCAATACTTTCCTTTTCCTGAACGGACAGCCCCTGCTCCCGCCTCCCCCGGCTCCCGTAAGGAGGTGTGCCTCGCCACTAACCTCCGACGAGTGATGAACTTATCCATCGTTCGCTAAAGAGGTTTCTCCTTGAATCTACACATAGAATCTGGAACACTGACTGTTCTATCGCTTCATCATGCAGTGTGTCGAGACTTCAGCCGCTTCTCGGGAGAGCTGTTCTCTCACTTACCTACTATGGACTTCTTCAATAAGTACTACGTTCACGTTTCTAGGAGCTCTGCCGCATAGTGTGCCAATAACATATAAAATTCTTCATACCCGAAACGCACGCTGTACTCATTCACACACCTATTTGAATTCTAAACACGGCCAGCAATTGAATTCGTATGTTATAATCCCGATAACAACGAAGCCGAGAGGTATGTGTCTGCACCTCTTAGTTCCTTATCGGCACCTGTGACTGCTTAGCACGACTACAAGTCTGCATTCCATTCGTTTCTTGCGGTCTATCAGACAAATCCAATCTAACTGATTATAATGTTTTATTTTTGACTTCTTAGGGTTTGAATGGATCTGGACCTGCACTGGATACAATCTCGCCTACCTCTCCGGGAACTTACAAAACGTTAGGAAATTTGTCACTGGACCGATATCATAATAGAGATCCACATTGAGACTTCCTTTACTTAAAGAATCTAAATGTGTCTACACTTGTTGGGGTGAAAACTGTGGTCTGTAAAAGGCTGCGCAACAGTCGAGAGTTCTTTAAAATGAGTGGGTAAGGGGGCTTTACAAGAACGGTTTAGCAGTTTTCAACGGAACTGCAGCCCCTTGCAATATAGTCCATACCCCTCTCTCAAGGTCAGTTATTCCCGACTGGATATACATTAACTCATTGGAGATGAGGAAATTTTCCAGCAGAACTAGGACACGCTATTCCATGGGAGGCAAATGGAGGTCTATCCCTCAAGTATTCATCTGTGTGTGTCGTGTGACTCAACAGGCTGAATGGGCTATGTGAAGGATGATTTGCTGAGGTATATTCTTGTTCCAAAACTTAATATACGAACGATACAACGGGCTGCAAGGTAACCCATTTCCTTCAGTCGATGATGCCCCACTCCAAACTGCAACGATCATACAAATCGGGAAAAACCTATATGATACCCATATCATTTCGAAATAACAGGATGCGGGTTGGGACAAACGAAACATTTCCTATCAAAAGATCAAGATCGGAAAAAATGATGTGCGGAATTCAAAAGCCCCCTGATCCCTACGGACATAGTCCGTGATGGACCTAAGTGATGATCGAGATTATCAGCAATCCATCTTCCGAACTATCTGCAAATACGTGGGGAAAGGGATTTGGGCGGATAAAATTTGACAACATGTAAGGAATCCCACGCAGGTCTAACCAGTCGCAAGAATATATATGGGTGACATTGGTACCATCGAATGACATATTCACCAGAAACAGATAGATACAATATTACCAGGAAGTAACATGGACTCAACCGCACGCTTTATTGTTGTTGCATAATCGGTTGGCTTCCTTGAATACGTCTTTACAACGCGCGAGTACTGTAACCAATTCTAACAACTCTCTGACCTGAAAAAGACGCCCGCCAGGTGATGATATGAAGGAATTATCAATACGTAAACCAGCCTCAACGATGCTAGGATGTGCAACAGCCGTTGACATCAGTACGTGTGGCCTGCTTGTCCACCGCGGACCAAGGGAGTGCAGCGTCACGAGTCTCAAACATCTCTCTTTGGGGATTCGGATCCATTCGTCCCGGGGTCGATGGTTGGATTTGCCATCCCTTTTGGTTAGTTGTCTCGGCTTTGCAAGGCTTACGTCCCGGATACTGAGAATTAGCTCATCGCATGCTTCTTAATCGCTCAGTTCAACATCTTACTATCACAACCCTATAATAATTTACAGTTGGCGTATACGATGGTCATTAATACTGGCTGTCAGGACCTGGGCATTTGTGGACTTTTTGGTTTTCCTGAGAGTTCCTGTTCAGGGGGCGTAGCACCTCTGGCCCCCTTCCACTGAGAGTAATACCATTAAATAATGCCGCTGTGGGCGTCATCTTTTTTGCCCGGAGTATACTTTTTCAAGGTGAAAACACTTGACTGTGCTACAATCTCCAATGCAATTGCAAATACTTTATATTGTGGTGATCTCTACACCCGAAAGAAGAAGAAGTATTGGAGATTCGGCACACATCACGTTACAATTGAGAATTACCAACTAAACATGGAATTAAAAGAAAAATATCTCTGTTTGTCAGAATTAATTTAGACCAGTAACGGACAGAAGGCTGGGAATTACCAAGTGTTCTGAAGTGTCCGGTTACCGCTGCCTTGACTCCTTAATTTTCACATTTTTTGCCAACAAATATCTGAGACAAAATATATTTTTTTTTTTTTTGGCCTCAGCTTCTTTTACATACATGGTACAGTTTTTCGTTAACAGTTGACACAACTCGCCATCGGAAGTAAACTTTTTTATTGGATCGTTTCAAAAAAACCAAATAGTAATCCTAAATTGTGCTATCGTGCATTATAGGAAAAATACTCAAAAACCCTAGAATTGCACAACTTGGGAAAGGGAAATCCTGGTAGACATCTTGGGCTTGCAAAGTGGCTGTCCAAACATTTTTATGTAATAACAACTAATCTCGTAAACAACATGCAATTCAACCAGAGGAGTCATTTTAATCTGAGTCGGAGGTAGTTACATCGAAACAGAATATACATCTTTACCAGTTGAATCTCGAGAGTAATAATCCCATAACTTCGTACGAATATGCGAATTGGTTAATCTAGATCTCCTCGTTGCCGGTTATCTTATGTCGGTCGAAACTAAAACCCATGTGTTTTCAAATTCAATATTTGCCTGGACCATGACAAGCCATTCAACCAAGGTGATGTCACAACCTTGACTAGATTGGACTCTTCGGTTCAATCAATCCATTTCAAACTATCACAGTACAAATTTACACCCACCCTGGCGTACTAACACACCTAGCAATCAGCTAGGTCATAAAATCTGTGACCATCACTCCGGATGTGCCAGACACAAAAGGTCGATTCAATTTTCATATTTTTCTATGGCAATTTTCAATACTTTTCTTAGGAGTGCGTAGATATTCGCGCTTGGATCATCTAGATATGGTATAGACACGCAGATGGAACGTTGCACATGAATAGGAAATAATCCAACGAGGAGGGGGCTTGCATCAAAACCACCGGTTCAATTACCAAAGGCTGTTATACATACAAACTGTTTCCTAAAATGGGTGGAAATATGACAACAATCATTGCTCCTTACACCTAAGCCTGACACATCCATAGTTCCGTTTCATTTTGAAGGAGCAAATTATTTTATTCGGGCAATTTACTGTTTCAATGGCGCAACGGAAAAGCGAATCTCCACTGGACCTCCACAAAACATTTTTGGAAGTAGGAGCTACTATCCGCCGATATCCGAACGAAAACAAAATAGAAAGGATCTACACTCTGGTCTAAAAGACAGATTATGAAGGAACAGCAAAAGAATTCTGATTTAGAAATACAAAGAGTTTACTTGACATTAGGATTCAACTAGAGGGAGTGAGAATGGGATAGTGAAAATGAGAATTTCATGGCCGTCGGATATTTTCCATTGATCGGCACGATAGGAATTTGGTGCGAGATTTACAGGGGGAAATGTTGTCGGGTGGAAAAAGATGAAATGGGTGAATGTTTTTGTTTAACTATGTGCTCCACAATGATGAAGTATGACTATTGTTTCTCTCCAGTATATGGTCTGATATACATTTCCTACCCGAATATAATGGTGTAAATCTAGCTTCATAGGATTGAACATCCCGTTGAACAATAGTCATTGCTTGCCAGTATGGTAACGGTTTGGCTTTTTTTGACGACGAAAAGTCATTTGAAAGAAAATCTGGATAGGTGTAAATTCCTGGATAATGCATAACGAAAACAGACATCAGTCAACATCTCCTCATTATGTAAATATTGATTTTGCTCAGCCCTATGTCCTATGCCCATACGCCATGCTTGTCCCTGGTTGTTTTGTGACAGAAATTCGTATTTTGATATATAACAAGCACGAATCTTATGAGAATTTTCCCAACTTACGAATTATAGCATGTATAACCCTGTGTATCATCATCTTGCAAAGTTTCGCTGAAAAAGGAATACTAGAAATACAAACATTTGATACAAAGCAATGGAATAAAACGCATTTGATTTGTCACTGACACCCTCGATCCTTGGCGTATTCTTACAAGTTCTATACGCGTCTGAATATAGCCAGTCAACCTCTGTGCTGGCCTGTCGGAACGTAAATAATTCAATTACCGCTCTACCATTACAATTGACAACTCTGACACTCGTGACAGCGCCCTCGTTTGGAGCAAGGCTGAAAATGGTGGATCCTTGTGAGGATCACTCTAAGTGACTGAACCGGCTTGCAATACTGCAAAGAGTTGGAAGCTTAGGGCGTTTTGGGAATGATAGTCTGAGAGGATGGTTTAGGGGCCAAATAGCTGAAGTATATCACCGTGTAGCTTGTTGGAAATCAAATCGAAGATACGTTCTGTCCTTAACGTACAACCAGGCAAGTCGGAATGAACATAGGACTTTTCGAAGTCGACAACCTGAAATGGAACACTCAAGGAATATCACTAGCCTTACTAGTACCCCTCGTTTCTGTGTAGTCAGCGTACAAATTCTGCAGGGTTTCCCATAGGTGTGGAGAAGGATATTGCAAATATCACTCCGGCGTTGAACGATGACAGGCACCTCAGATGTATCAACCACTCACACCAACCACCGCTGTAACATCTCCATTATTTAGAAATCCATATCTAATCAACCTCCGCGGCAAATGTAACATTTCTGTCAATCCGGGAACAACTGTTGGAGTTCAAGTGACGTCCGAGTGCCGCGAAACTCTCTAATGTGGACCAGTTTTTTTTATGGTAAGCCGTTTTACCCTAATACAAATTTAAAATAGTTAAACCGTATGATAGAACGAATTTTTGTAGGCCTCGTGTTTTGTAAAAAATGGTTTTTATTCTCATTGTAAGAATGGCAAGAATAGGATCTCATAAACGGAGAGGAGATATTTTTCCACGACGTAAAAGGTTGGGACTCTAGTAAAGCACGTTCTGTGCAATCGTCAGACGGAAAATGTCGCTTGAAAATCAAACAAACTCGACCACAAGTCTAAGCAGAATATATTTTAGATAGAAGGTGGATAATAAATCTATTGATGAAAGTCAAAGCGAAATGCCTTTTCAACATGGAACCTGGAAAATGTCTTCACATGGGGTTATCTCGCCGTAAGCTCAGGTTCAATTATCCACCACGGTACCCGTTGATTAAACCTGCTTTTCTACGTAAGTGAAACTGATTTAATAAACCCACAACATTTAAAAGATATATAATGAAATGTTTTTGGGGACATACAAACATTTTGCCCATGGATAAGACTTACCAATAGTACCAAAATTTTTTATAGAATTATCTTACAAATGTACTAGAAATACCTATGCTTTTTACTCTATATCAAATTTTAAAAAAGACTAGGGACAACTAACCAGAGCGTGAGCGTCCAAATCTGCATGCTAACATCGATGTTGTGACGTCATCTTCGCAGATTTGAAACCATGTGCGGTATATCGGGCACATGGTCAAGCGATGGATCAATAGCATCTCTTTTTGCATACCATCAATGACACAGAACCTCCCACTAAATCTAATAGGCAAACGATTATTTTCAGCGTCAGCTGAAAAGACAAGATCAGTTTGCCGATACTCGTAATTGTTCAAGGCTGATCCAGAAGAGTGTTTTTGATATGCAGTTCAATTGCGAACAATTATCAGTTTAAACCATATGCGACATATACGTAGAGATTAAGCAATAATTCCGTCCCCATTACACTCTCTGACTAAACAAAAGCGTGTGGTTAATTATGGATAAAAATTTGCAAATTGAATTAGTGAGAAGTAATCGTTAATTTTTCAGTGTTGTATGTCTTAGTATATGTTCTCGTGATACCATGTCTTTGCTTGACCATTAATGTAAAGCTAAAATGCAGGGTTTCTTTGCTAAATATTGTCCAATGTGTTCTTGAGTTTATTCTCTCACGCTGGATAATTAAATGGTTAGATATGTGTGGCTCAGTCTTGTCTTCCTGCGACGCTGAATTGTCTTGTCTCGTTTGTTTTGTTTCCCAACTCAAATCTCTTGGTCAGTGCTAGTAATATGTTGTAGGGAATCTCATTACACATTACGGGTTCAGTTGACTACAATTGTTTTACGAACACATTTCGCCTTTCCTTTATATCTGAATAACTATCGGAAGGTAAATTAGCTTTGATTTCCTGTTATACCGCTCAGTTGCTGGTGGAATGATTATATAATCCACGTGGCGGGAACATACTTCTAATTGGTGCAATTTTTTCCTGTTTTACGCACCCAGGTACCAAAGACGGATACCTTAGGGGTCTTTTCTGAAAGCAGGAAAGAATCTACACAGATATGTTTGAAACCGACCGGGTCGATTCTGTGGTGGGGTGCCTGCATACTCATCCACCAGCAGTATAGGATTATCGATATAAATTGGTTTCAGAATTTACACTCATCTTCGTGCCATACCCTTTTTTCAATTCATTATTGGAGTTGAATTTGGTTTACCGTTTTACATAAAGGTTTCTCAACATTAATGGAGCCCGGTCCATATCTCTGAACAGGGCAACTCTAACTAGCACCTAACAACTATTGAACTCCAGTGGCGGCGGAAAACAATTTCCTCAATAACAATCGGAGATGATTGAATTGTTGGTTAAAGATAGGGTACATAGAATCTCGTCCACATTCCAAATATAGATCTAATATTAGATGTTGACAATAGACCGATGTCTCTGTATTTAAGGAGTGGGCAAAAATATGAAACGAGTAGGATGACCCCCGTGAAGACGATTGGTATTATCGAAGCCATACCAGTCGAGCGACTTTGTTAGCTTAAGAACGGCTCTACACCTTTGAGTGTTTGAAGAAGGTGACCGCCTAATGAACCCTTTAATTTGTCACGATGTTGACCCATTTGTGGCAGGAACATACTGGGAGTGAAATTCCTCTTGGATTTTTTGGGATGCGGAAATGATTGTCTCGAACAACTGGACCGCCCGCGAACATATGTCGCAAACCCTGCCTCGTATACAGAACTAGCCGGAACTATGTGTGGATATTTTGATTAAACTCTTGATAATCGCATTCTATTAAGGCATTGGAGAAGGCCATGAAACAATAGCGGGTAATCCCGAAACCATTTAATAGGGAAAAATCTGCTGGAAATCACTGAACAATCTCTACCGGCACAAGAGGTTTAAGATATTAAAGAAGTAAAACAATATAAAGATCAAAGAAAATTATGCAAATGAATGAGAGCCATGACATTCAGTAGCTAGAGATATTTCTTTATAGATGTAGGTATGACTTTAGATTCTGGACCTGATTCCCGCCTACGGGGATGTGTCCAAGGCATAACGGGATAACGATTTTTCATCGCACTCTTCCGAAATCTCGTCAAGTGGAGGAGTGACACAGGTTCCGCATTAAAATATTATAACATGAAAGTTGATTGTAACTCTGTGTAACAATTCCACTTCTATAGTTATCAACCACATGGAATATGTAGTCGTGTTAGAAGACTTTGGAACATGAGGTGAATTTTGAACATGGAGGATCACGATACGTGACGGCTCACTGCTCTTTGTGTTTCTTTCTGACGTAGGTCATTAGTCTTCTTATTAGTTCAACAAATTTAGTGCATCCTTAGATAGGGTCGATAAAGCAGAGGTTTTCACCCAGATACAAACCTGCCATCTCAGGAGTCGCTTTATTTCCTCATGCCATTAGTACAAAACATGCTACACGCGTAGGAACTGCAATGTATTTTGTTTATGGGCAAAGGGATTAAACTTCCTGTGTGTCAGTTGCCCTGTTGTTTTGTTCTATCTAAGTACTTCTGTAGTATGACAATGTGGATTGGGAATTTGTATTTATTTATAAGTACTAGAGAAAATTGTTGAAGATGCAAGCTGGGCTTGGAGGTATTAGAGTATACTGATAACGGTCGAAATTGTTTTACACAAAACTAAAGTATGTAATAAAGACTTCAGCACAACACAGAGTACTTTCCTTTTAGGATTCTTAATATCAGGGGCAGGGGCTTTTCGATCTATGGGGGTATATAATTTAGCGAACTATTTCAGACATGAAAATTTGGGATATAAAATTGTCATTATGATACAAGAAGTAGCACATGAGAGAACACATCAACAAGTGAGATATTCTAAATGTACATCACCTTTGGTTTATGTGATTAACACTATTTGCAAGTTGATTATAACAAAAAAGGGAAGACTTAGAGGACAATAAAATTTAAGGAAGTTATTTGTTTTCAAATAGGTTTTGTTTTGCAATAAAAGGTATCGAAAAACTCGGTAACATATGGGGAATGTAAAAACTTAGTGGTTTGCGGACCTGTTTTGATTTATTGTCATGTGGTGGTTGGCCTCGGAATTTCATTAACAATGGGGTTATAATAATTTGGAGGAAAATCCTCGCATTTTTGCATTGGGATGGGTGCCCGACTATACCATGTTCTCAAAGCCCCCTTTCTACAGAAGCATTAAAAAATCCTGACACACCCGAGTGATAAGGTTATGGCTACTTAAATAAACGATACCATCCAAAGTTAGACTGTGAGATCCTCACGCGGGGATCCATGTCCGTAGTGCATGGAATACCTCATAAAATAACATAGTGTTGGCTAACATAGACCTGCAGGTCCGTAAGAGGGTATTGGGTCATAGCTGTCACCTCTCTAGTGTCTCGGTTTCTCTAGAGGCGTCCGTACTAGATCCCTGAATAGTGTTTTAGATCCACACCTACTGTGAGTGTTAGTCTGGTTCTCTTGTAATACTACGAAATGCCATACTTGTTAGTTTAGAGAGTAAAGCCAACCCTAGGTGGCATCATACTGCTTAGCCTTTTACTTTGATGAAACAACCCGCCGCTTTTCTTCTTTATTTTGAATAACAATTGTTGCTTTGTCTTGTTTTTTTTAGAAGGAGAGACGATAAAGCACTGCTCTCCTTCGCGTGGGCATGAGTCCCAACCTTGGGCCTATTCCGTCTTGTTGCGCTCGTTTTAATTCATTGTCAGCTGTTTTATGCTGTTTGGAGGAGTTCTCGAGACAGCGGTATAACGGATATTGGCTGGAACGATAAGTTCACAGGATTGGATGTGAGAAGCGTTCTTTTTAGCTCTTGAATCGTGCCTTGAATAGGAGCTCAGAGACTTACCAATCAGTAGATCGTCTCGTCACACTCAAGGTAAACTGTGCGTGCCTCGGGGGTTATACTTTGACACTAAAGGTGCCTAAGATGAGGGTCCAAAAGGCCAATTTGCGTCTTGCTCTGGCTTGGGCGTAAGTACAACAAGTGCCACTTACACTGTGAGCGGTAAGTAACATTTTTATTCTGATCAGGTTACAGCTTGAGAGGAAGTAAGCCATCTCTGATGGCTAGTCAAACCTGCTGTGGGCTAGTCTCTTAATGAATAGGCCATTTATTACAGGCTTAGCCTTCCGCGGGGTAGTAGCCAAGCTCACATCGCTGGTAGTCCACATGGCTGTTAGCCGTGAAGTTTGATTTTTTTTGAGTCATGATGCCTAGGAAGAAGAGTTTTAACGCACTCACCCATGGAAATGGCTAAGTCCACCTATGTGAGCGTTTATTATGATATTGGTTGCCTTGGCGGAGTTAAGATTACCTCTGAGGGATAGATTCACACTTAATACACTGTGGCCTTTTAATCTTGATAGTTGGTGCCTTGGACGCGCAGGGTTGTAGAGACAATCCCTGATGGCTTTAGTCACTACTGTGAGCCGTTATATGCTTGATCAGGTGCTTTGGAGGAGTAAGCATCCTGGTGGCTAGTCCACATACTGTGATGCTCCTTACTGGAAGCGTTTTCTTGATCAGGTGCCTGAGAGTAAGTCATATCCTCGATTTGTGTACTAGTCACAACACTGCTGGTAGCCGCTATTATCTTGATCTCAAGGTGCTAGAGGAGTAAGCATCCCCTGATGGTAGTCACACTCTGTGAGCGTTTATTTGATCAGAGTGCTTGGGGTAGTAAAGCATCCCTGATGGCTAGTCACACCTAACCTCTGAGCCGGGTTATCTTGATAGGTGCTTGGAGGGAGTACAGCATCCGCTGATGGATAGTGCCAGTCTACTGTCGAGCACAGTTTTTTTCCTTGATCAGGTTAACAGTCAAAATCAGTGACGGTCAAAGAACACAATTAGGTTATAAACATGTCAGCAGCATTTGACCTACATCAGATAGGTTGTTGTTGGTAAATTAAGCTGCTTACATCATTTGACAAGGGAGCTTACTTTCCTAATTTAATATTTTATAGGGTCTCACCCTTAGGGATGGGTCAATGATATCGTCTAATGGTATGATGCTTTATGCCGTCACTCTTAAGGTTGGGGTGGTCAATCTGTTTTTATCTCGGCGCTGTTGTTTGTTGCCTCGCTTGTCAGGATAGCGTTGTGGCAGCTTGCAGATCTCTCCGGGGGATCGGGTTGCCGTGATTTCACCGATATTGCACAAAAAATATTAAAATAAGTAGCGACAGGAATTATCAATATTTAGTAGTTGATCGCTTTTTTTTACATGCTTAGTATTTGCTTCATCCACTAATTTTTGCAAGAGTTTTGCCCTTCGAATCCTCCAATGCGCTGAAATTTCATCCATATATATTTAATAAAATATCTTTGTTTTGAGGACAACTCATCTGAGGACTCTGATCACCCGATTTTTGGCAAACTGATGTGTAGCAAGGACATCATTATGCTAGTTGTGGCATAAACCAGGAATTTTTGATCCTATTTTTTTGTGAGTTTGCCCTTAACTTAGAATTATGCCTTTAATTCTCATAGAATGCCTGTTGGGCTACTCCTTCTGAAACTACATCGTATTTTTAAGAAACTTGATATTGTGCGGAAATTTATTTAGTTTGATGCATATTACAGGAAAATTCTGATTCAATTTATTTTTGAGAGTTATATCCTTTGAACTTAGAATTTGCCATATTCCTCATAAATAACTTGTTAGCGCAGCGCAACTGCTTTGGAACTATTTAGTGGAGAGCGAGGGGGGGGGGGGGGGGGGGGACATATGTTTTTGGCTCCAAAGACAACTTTAA
>CAJDSM010136556.1:0-15697 GCA_903981925.1 Ostrea lurida | reverse complement strand
TACAGAGAGTTTCACCAGCCCGAGAACGGCAGGAGAGAGAAGATGTTAGAGCCAAGTCGTCAAAAAGCCACCATCCTAGCTCCACACAATTACTCATCACCATAGTTAAACGTGTTACCATTATTTCAAGACCAAGTCCAATGAAACAATATAGAACATTTTTTTTTTGTTTGTTTTATATGAGTTTACGTTTGTAATTTCACTTTCATCTGTCATGAATATAGGATTTTATGTCAGAAAGGGTCATCTTAGTATGCCATTAATTAATTAGCTCGAGTAATTCAAGTTATTCATATTGTCTGAAGCTTGCATTATGTTGACTGAAATGATATAATTTTTTATTCATTTATTTATGATTAGTTATTTTATTTTTTGAGAAACATAGTCTACAATGAAAAGAGTGTCATGCATGCAATGGTTGTGTATAATTTTTCAAAACATGAATTTTTTTTATTTTATTAGGAATCCCCAAACATTGCACATAGAAATCTCCCCCCCCCCCCCCCCCCCCCCCAATTAATGGATGCTAATAACATTTTATTATTAATATATATAATATATAGCATTTGTAAATTAATAAGATATCTGAAATGCCTATAGTTATTACTAAAATGATTGTTATGTATATTTCAGCCAACCTACCATTTATTATTATTATCCATACCGAAACCAAATACAATTAATGATGTAAAAAGCAACTGTTGTTTCGTCGTTATTCCTGCCGGAAATCCCGCGTACAACATGATGCATTACTGCAACCTTCTATATTGTAGTATCTTCGCGACAATCTATATTAATTATTTGTTGCCAAAAGAAAATTATTCAAAATTTCATTAATCATAATTCATAAAACTTTCAGTATATGATTTTTGGTGACATTTTCATAAACCTTTCACAAACCTGCATTTTTCTAACCCGACTCGTTGTATATTCACACGTAGCAGACACTTTCACGCATACATAAAATATTCGATCTGATTAATTAATTGGCTGTTAACATGATAAGTTTTTATACATACATTTAAATATCACATTGCAACAGTTTTTCACGTTCCTGCAGCTAATTTTCACCAGACTGGAAGCTAGCAGCCACTAACATACAGCCAATAGCCCGTTAGAAGCTAGCAGCCAATAAGAAATTCATCAAAAGTACTGAAGAGTACTCGAGCCGACGATTACTGTTTACCTTGCCATTTAAGCAATCTATTTTACACTAAGTTTTTGTTAAAAATATAATTAAACAAATTCACTAATTTATCGCCATCTTGGAGGATGAACCTCACCTGATGATAAAAATATGCTATCCTGAGAATAAAAAGTTCCAGAAAATCTTTGTATCACAAGTAATACACTTGAAGTGATAATTCATGGTCATTATCAAATAGTTATTAAAAACGATAGAACTGCTAATGAAGGAGCTATTTTATTTAAACCCCTCGCTGGCATTAGTGTTAAAAACATTCATTTTTGTTAACCTGATAATAACTTATTTATTTGTTAATAATACATGTAGTGACATAAGATATAACAAATATATTGACTATAGAATTATCACACAACCTATTTCACATAATATATCATTTTCAAAGGCGAACCTAATTATTGATTGTTCAGGGTGAGACAGTTTTGATCTTTTCCCACCTACAATCATGATGTTGCTATAATTAACACTATTAGTATATGTAAGGGGTTAAAGAGGACTGATACTCCTTTATCTTTGACTGAAATGTCATCAAACGAAACGTCAGGGCAAAGCAAGGGACACATAGACTATTCATTTCCTGCCTTCCAATTTGGGCTTGTAGGCGTACCACCTTGGTGCTCCCTGGGGTCGGGACACTTTCAGGCTTTCGTATCTCCTAGCAAATTGGGTCGAGGAACAATTAACACCAGGACAGAAGATGACCTTGGCAGAGTATCCGTTTCTATCCTACGAATGAGCCCGAGGAACTGGAAGGAAACCAGTTTTAGCTCACCCAAAAAACTTTGTTCATTTTTTCACATTTGACATCACATAACGTAAACAAGTTCCCCCAAAATCTCTTATCTTTGAAGTGCTGCATCATAACTAATACCGGAGCAAGAAGCGGACACATAGACTATTCATTTCCCGGCATCCAATTTGTCTGTAGGGTACCACCTTGGGCTCTCTCGGTCGGACACTTTCAGGCTCGTATCTCCTACAATTTGGAGTCAGAGTAACAAATTAACACGGGCGACAGGAATAGGACCTCGCAGAGTATCCGTTCTCTATCATACAAAGAGCCCGAAACTGGAAGGGACAGTTTAGCCACCCGAACTTGTCATCTTTTCCACATTTGACATCAGCCAAGGGTATATAGGCACTTAAGGTATTAGATGTATAATTGACCATATTTCATACTAGTTAAATGGTGGTAGGATTTTTTTAATCATGGTATCATTTTGAAGGTTTTCGTCAAATAAAAAATGTTCCAACCATAGGAGAGATTTTCAAAATTTGATTACTGCCGACATATTCACCTCAACTTTACATTGAATCTAATGCGGTAATATCAATGTTTTATCAATGTATTTTTCAAAGAAATTTATGTTTTCATAAAAATCGTCTTGGTTAAAAAGTTGCATACACTTCTTTGTATGAAATTCGAAATGAAATTAATAATTATCACATACATATTTAGAAAATTTGATTTTTTTCTTAATTTTACAAAGGCAGAAACTCTTGAAAAAAGTTTCAAGTCCCAAAAAGGTGGTTGACTTATCAATAATCTACCAAAGTCATTTGAATTCATTCTACTTCACTTTCACCTTACTAAACTATAGACATTTATGTTTGATAAAAATCATTAAAATATCTTCATCACCCCTTCATTATACTCTCAATACCTTAATATGTCCCTTATCTTTGAAAAGTGATGCATCAAAACGAATACCGGAGCAACGTAAGGACACATTAGACTATCATTTCCTGCCTTCCAATTTGGTCTGTAGGATAACACCTGGTGGCTCCCTCGAGTCGGACACTTTTCAGGCTTTTCGTATCTCTTACAATTTGGGTCAGAGGAAAAACTTAACACCGAGACAGGAAGAGACCTCGCAGAGTATCCTTTCTATCATACAAAGAGGCCCGAGGAATGAAGGGACATTACCTCCACCCGAACTTTGTCATTTTTCACATTTGACATTCAGCATAGGGTATAACGTCAGCGAATAGTCCTTATCTTAGTGTGCATTCAAACGAATACCGGAAGCAAGGTTAAGGGACAGCAGTGAGTGTTACTTTACATACAATATTCTTCTACTCGCGGCGTTGGATCCTACCAAATTAAAGCGGATGGAAATGATATAGTTGGTATTCCATCTCATTTCAAATAGCAAAAAAGCATGAGCTTGAGCCTCCTGCCTAGTAATCTAAGGAGCTGTCGTCGACGATCTTTTCAAAGAACGTTCATTATTTATCCACATCCAAAACTTGACAAATATTAATATGAATTACATATCTCAGAAGAAACAACACTTTATCGTACCTATTAGACAGTAAAACAAGGGAGTGACTTCCAGAAGTAATCTTCTTGGATCATGTCGTCCAGAGTGATTCCCGTTATTAGTATACTTGCACAATGAACAAATAATAGACCAAAACAACAAACTAAGTTAACAATTTCCTAATCACCATTTATTCCTTCTATGATATCACATAGCGCTATCATATTGATGAAACTTACAATCATCTTTGGACTAAACAATTGAGCCATAAATGTCCAACCCACTGTAAATGGGTGTTTGATAAACAAAGAATCAACTGGGTACCACTAATCTCCGTTTCAATACCTTCTGGCGGAGTTCCTTATGAAGATTGAGGACTGTCTGCATAGCACTTTCTAAATGCTCCATGCATCTATCTCACCAGAAGAAATAACGGTAAATCCAAAGTTCTTGAAATTTCTAGTCGGAACTACGCACCGAATATTAACTTTACTAACCTTATAATAAACTATGAGAAACACACATCGCATACGAGACTGCACATAGTTTAATTATAGTTGTATAAACTCACTTGAACACTCACATCAGGTAGCAATCGAACTAAGTTTTAAAGTCATTCTCAACTAGCAGTAGACATGTCCTCGACATAATCAACACCGACAGACAAAAATCTGTTTTTGCATATTACTAAGAAATGTAAAAGTTTTTTTCTACTGCATTAGAAATAAGCTCTAATTATTGATACTTGTAGTCACTCTTTTGACTTTACTTCTCCAGCGTACACCAACGTGCCATAATAAAATATAATGTCACTAATGTACTAAGATAAAAACACTAGGTTGTCTCGAATTTATATGATTGCGCTGATACAACGGAATTCAGTGTATATATTGAGCGCTCTGATAATATTCCAAATCTCCAGAAAAACTATGCGTCTACGAACCGATTTAATATCAGAGCAGAAACATTCGTACTGTGAAAAAAAAGATCCAAGAAATAAGTATGTATACGATGATTGATGACATGTCTAACCAGAGTAGTATGAATGTAACAATATATCCTATACTTTTAGCTCTGTGAAAACTTGAAAATGCAAATGGAATGAATATTACACACGTAATTGCGTGATAATATCTATAATCGGTGAACAAAAAACCTAAACAACTATGTCATTACTCATAATATTCATTAGCAAAGTCTTTTAGTTAATGCTATCCCAAACCTCTAGGTATGTAAAATAATAGGACTAAAATACACACTGTTCAAAAAGCCATGAAATGCTCCCACTGCCAGCCTAGTTTATACCTGAAGGCGTAATTTTCATTAGTTAATAAAAAAAGAATAACGTGATCATAAAAAACAAACACGAATGGTCTTGAGCATTTCCCCAAGATTCAATATAGAGCTCTGAGACCGTTTTCGTCACAGCGTATACCAGCGATCGATAAATATTTGTTGAGTTAAACGATACAATTAATAACCCCTGCTACGACAGATACCATTACCTTATGATAATTTGTTGCCTCAACGCGCCAATGTGACTGAAGCCAGGGATGGCGGGCCTATTGTGGGGGGTCGATGGGGCATGCATACGCGAATGAAACGATAATTTATTTGCGGCTTCAAACTCTCTGCCATAGAATATGCCTCCACGAACTGATATTAGCGCTCTACACACTATCATCTACCAACAAATCTAAAATTATAATATGATATTAAGACATAGTAGAGATGCGTCAGTAGTATACAAATGTTATGTGTGCAATGATCAGTTATACATATATTCGAAAGAAATAGAGGATGAAAATTCTAACTGCTTTTGATTATTTCAACCATCTTTGTACGTATATCTGTTTTGGTGCTACCAGAGAAGGGGTGAGCAAAAAAAGTGGAACGATTGCGGATAGGAAGACTAGCAGATGAAGATGACTTTTTATGATATTAAAGTACAAAGAAGAAGTGCAGCACAAAGAGTTATCATTTGGTATGATATGGAATGAAAAATGAAGACAGTGAGCATTACTTGCGTTGAAAGGAGTAAAAGTGGCCTACGGATGGAACCTTCTTGACATTGTAAAGATTTTTATCTACCAAAAAAGGTTCCTTTCGTTTCTCTAAATACAAAAGGTGTAATAAAAACAACCCTGTCAAAGTGCAACATCTATTTATCATTATTGTTTTGACGAATGTTTGCGATTATGAGGCAATTGATAATATTCCATAGTTGTTACTTTTGCATTATTGCAGAGACAAGATCATTCGTTTTTCCAAATTTGCCCATTGGAGTATTTCGCAGCTAAATAGACGAGTACCAGCCACTGAATATATAAGTAAAATTCGACATTTAAGTTAAGAAGAAGAATTTTCAGAATAGATGATTTAATTTCTCACTCTATATAATGTTTGCAATTGTATTTCTTCTAAGGTATACATCACATCCCACAATTTTGAAATAAACGATTTATTGCAGGTTCGTCTGAGTCATTTATGTGATCAGGCAACGACATATAAAGCGATCGTACAACCCAATGTGCGTTTGAGGCATTGATCGTACAACTATTGAACAAATTGTAGTGAGACATTAAAATGTCACTATAAAGTATATATGAGTCGTCTTTAAACGTATAGGTATCCCATGGAAAAAGACCAGTGCTTAAAATGTCTGTCAAAGTCACAGAAATAAACAATAATGATTTCATACCATTCTAATACACTGTATCTATTGAGTTTGAGACGATCGCTTTCTTTGCATTGTACATCGCTTGTAAAAAGATTTGTTCGTTGCCGAGTTGCTTCTAGCGTTTGACATTTTTTATGCGAAAAAAGATGGAGTTCATGATACCCTGAGTAAGTACACTTTATGTTAATGTATTAAATTGATTTGTAAAATCAAATATGATTTATTAAATAAGAGTAGAACGATGACATAAAGTAGATGACGATAAGAGACAGTAAAGGAAATCTCCATTATTGTGTAACCAAATCGTTCAAAGTGGTATCCCTAAGTAAATTTATAATATTACACCGTCAGTTGTGGAATACGTTGAGTTGTATTGTATGTCTCATATATGTCCCTTCCTCTACTAATATCGTGCAAATTATTGGACACTAGAATATAGCGTTGATACGATGAAATAACGAAGGTCAAGCGAACCGCTATGCAGAACTTCGGCTATGGTACGCAAATTGGCCCGGGCGTTAGCGGGCCGGATCGCTTGCAGGCCGTTAGACGATCGCGCGGTTGTGACGATGGGGTGATAGAAAGGGGTATGTTATATAAGCTGGTTATATTCTTATAAGATTATGTTGAGCTTTTTAGTTAATATCATTGGATGTTATACAAAGATACTTAACATACACGCCTCTAGGTTATATATGAATTTACACTACGAAGATAATTTTTTCTGTGAGAGATGTTTGGCTATATCGCGCCCGCTCGTTAAACCTCATAAGATTTTATGAGCCGTTGTTATATGTGATGTTTCGAAAAGAACCTCAATTGTTTCTAATCTAGGGCAATTGCTACTAAGGAGCCCACCATATGAAATAAACCCTCTTTTAATAGCATAATTCTGACCTAGGCATGTAGAATAAGCAGGTACAAAAGTATGCAAGATGATAACCATGCGATAACAAAGCAAATCACGTGGAAATAGCACCTCATCTGTGCTAGAGTAGGTAAGCTGTGTGTTTATATCCATACGAACACCTCAAATATTTATGGCGCGAGAGAGAAAGTCTCCTGCTAAAAATGAGTCAAACAACGATCACAACTCCCACGACAGAGCTATCGAAAGTCAATCCCCTGACTAAGTAATATACCACAAGCTCCTGGATAGCTCAATACAGTCTTCCTTTTCTTTTTCACAGCAACATAGCATCATAGCGTGATAGGTTAATCTAGTTCTTACGTATAGTGCGCTATATCTATGCTAATCGTGTTGACCTTCTCTTTCTTCTATTAGCCCACAGCGTTTAAATATCTATAGATAGTGTCATTCTACGTGGCACTAGCCTATGGATAAATCTGTGAGCGAGTAACACGCTCAAAATAGATATATCATCTAACGAAACGAAACGGCCTGTCCCTCCTGTGAAGCCAGTTTACATTATGTAAGACGAAATGTCTCAAGTTGCAGATCAGGATTGATGAGATTGCTCAAAGACCACCCTGATGCCGTATGCTGTCACAATAAGAATATATGTGGCGAATTTAATATGAATAGTGAAGAATATTATCTATCATCGTTATGCTAGTAATTTAATTGAGTATAAATTGGTAGAATCGCTGTTAATATCTATTAAATCAGATCCTTTTTTGCTATATTTCTGTGAGCTTAATCTATATATAAAACCTAAACAGAATAGATATAGAAGAGTGATGAGGTGTATTTTCAAATACAACGAAATCTAGTTTAAGATGTGCATCAATCGCAAATTTTACTGTCACGCTATTATTGACTCTTGTTTGGATTTAAAACGTGATCACTATAATCATCATATGTTGAACTATGAATATGGTTTTCTAATGTATAAGTCAAGATACCCATTTTGTTTAGTACATGTCATATTTTCTTACTTCACATTTGACCACGGTATCCCGTTTACTTTGTTGCGACCTACAGCTGGCTCACGGCGGGTGACCGTCTCCACAGAGGATGCTTACTCCTCCAAGTCACCTGATCCTGCTTCACTTTCGCGAAGACGTGTTGCCCAACACTATCGAAATTTTTGCTAATGTTTTTGTGGATTAGTGAAGGTTAACGGTTCGAACACGATGTTTACCTTCAACCGTCATATTGTATTAATAATGTTGATTATATATATTTTTTATTTCGATTGAGACTCTGGAGATGCATTAGAAAATACATTTTTTGGTTTTAAATGGAGTAGTTCAGCCCAATATACTGGCCCATTGCCAATACGAAGCTAAATTACAAGCGTTACATATTTGATAATGCAAAAAATGTATACATAATTAATATGTTTCGAATGTTTTGTGATTTAATATTAATACATCAAGGCCATTCTGCATTGAAACAAATGCTTGTGTAGAATTCGAAACTGAAATATGAAAGCGAGGACAGGCTTGCCTCTGGCGGTATGTGCTACTTTCCCATGTAAACGGGTATTGTCGGAAAATAGCATTGTTTCATATTGAATGCAAAAGTATCTTGAGATAGATGAGGGGAAGGCAAGAACAATAACCATTTGCCGGTGTTGAAATTATTTGGGATTTTTCAGACTTTGATATGTCATATCAGGTAAAATTGTTTTGTGGGTGAGATGGGGGTAAAGGATTGGGCGTAACATTTTCATCCCTTTTTGATAAAATTCCTCTCAGGATTGCAGAAGCTTCAGGCATCTCGGACCATTTCCAGGCAGCAGCAGTGTGCATTAGGGACGAATACATGTCATCTTTGCTGTAATATTTTCAATAATAAAGACACTTTTCATGAAAAATGTTTTGCCATGTAAGCATAAAAAATTCATCATTAATAGAAAATGGTCCTCTCGTACAGTGATTTTCATTCGTTTTCTGATGTCTGAGACCTAGTCAGGTCTCCATACCCTGGTTTATTTTTCCACATTTTTTTCCTTAATGATAATACTAGTTTTTACATATATAGTCGATAGTCTGGGAATTAAAAATATTACCCCTTCCCCCAGCTAAAGGGAAAAGACTGTAAGTAGAATATGTCCTGTGGAGGTAGAGCGACTAATCAGTCTGTTAGACACCGTAAACTTCCACATTTACGTTTCATGTTAATCCTGTGAATCGCGGTCGCTCACGGATACTCTGTTGTCCGTTAAAGCATTTTAGTGCTGTTATAATCATGCTATGTTTCCACAACTAAATGGGCACCCCCCCCCAGAAAAAAACGAAAAAACAAAAATTCCCTATCTTTAAACCGTGGTTGCTACCCGTGTTGCGTACTCACACTATTCCTCCTGTACAATATGTACACATTCATAACGCAGAGTTTCAGTTACATTGATGTTTCTTGCGACTCTGCTTCCGAGATGGGTCAACTCGGGAAATAACGCTGCTGTATGCTAGCCGAGCAACCGCTTCTCCACTGGCTGCTTATCCTACTACGATCATTTCGCTCTCTCTCTCGCGATTCTTAGACAAGTTCCGTATACAAATATAAATTTTGTTAGATAAACAATGTGCGTGGGAGAAAGGGGTGCGGTAGAGTGGGTGGGCGGAGGAGAACCTCTGATCACCTAATCAGTCACAAATTTACCTTCTTCTCGCAGTAATCGTTGGATTAGTTAGTTTTGATGACGAAATACATACAGTGGAGTATAATCCTACTTATACTACCTGTATATCAAGTCATGAGCTTTCAGAGGCGGGCGTAGGATGATATTCAGTCTTAATAAAAAAACAAGATGGCGATTAGATATATTTTTTAAAATCGTAATAATTTTGTTATTTAATCTATTCATTTCTTTCCTTGTTATTTTACAGAATGTTAACATGATTAGATTGATCCTCCTCGATGAGTTTAAATATCACTACGCTCACACTGGACGTACATAAACTAAATATTTGACTTATATAAACATTTCACACTGCAAACACCGGACTATATATATCTCTTATAAATCATTATATAGGATGTATATACACATTTTTGCAATCAAGTCGAAAATCTATTTTAAATATCTTTTAATTAATAAATATAATTCACCCGCTTCGGATTAATATAAACATTCTTAATGGTTATATTCTATTTGAGATTTTAGATTCACAAATGACTTAATTATCTGTGTCAAAACTTCCTGCTCATGTATACCTTATTTAGGGAAATATATGTATCTAAGCTCTAATTCGGGTTTTGATGTAGCAGCTGGCTATAATTTTTTTCACTACACTACATCATATATTTCTACTTTTCTCAACCCCACAATTCAAAAAATGTCTTTAGTACTACTTTCTAGACCAATAGAACCTGCAGTGGTAATATGAGAGCAGAAGTGTCTCCTGCGTCTGCATTACAACTTGTGGATCGCATTCTTAAAAGTACCATTATGATAGTTAGTATTACTCCCTATCTTGTCCACCCATACAAATTATTTTTCCACTAAATTTGGGTCTAGTGTGTATCAATACGGTTCAAATACGCACTCTTAATTATAATCTAGACATTTCAGTTAATTTCGGGTAATAGTAGCATGCGAATATACATTTAACACCAAAGTCACCACCTATGTGTCTGAACCGCCATTGTTCAGTCAACAGATTGAAACTATTTTTAATACGATATTATTTACAGTGAAGTGTACGGCGCAGCAGCCACCGTGTTACTGTCCGCTCGTTATTGCTATCTACTGTGTAATGAATACGACTCAGCTCGGTGAATTAACTATGAGTTAACATCCCACGATTATTATCTCATAGAGGGAATTATGGTCTTCCATCAACAACATTCAAAACATATGACTTTCAAACACTTTTAACAACTACCATCACGCGACTCGACAAATTTAAGAGGCAAGTTTTTGTTAACATTATTAAAACACAGTGCTTACTTTATATATAAGAGAGTGAGCAAAAAGGAATAATATCTATTTGATCTAGTGAATTATCCATTCAAAAAATTATTTTGTAAACTCACACTCCACTCTACACACAAGTACTCTGAAGTTGGATATTAAATAGCTCAATGCGGAGATATATCGGCATGACATAATATCATTTGTAGTTTTCGCAATCCAGTCTTCTACAGTCCCTGTTGGATAATCTCAATGACCAATTGTGCTCTCTATTAGTGACACCTTTCTTACACTCTCACTAACTCTGCACGACACTTCATTACAAATTCTACATCGAAAAGATGATAACTCTCTAGCACAGATGTAATCACTTCTGTCCACGAGCCTAAATATATTTCTCACAAAGATATCTATGTGACGATCCGCATATCTATCTATTATCTATCACTATCAAGCACAGATGATTCCATTCATACATGCTCCTCAATTAATCTATATCTCTTGCACGCACGATATAACTAGAATCCACAGTCTTCTCAGGTCTGTGCTCGACTTGGTATTATTATTTGAACATTGACAATGTCAACGCAATGAGTAGTATTCTATATACAAATCACCACGAACGCACAATTGCCAGTCCTACTCTCGACCATTCACCATTCACCCATAATTCTGTTAGCCAACCTTCCCATCATCACCTGAATGGTGTTTATGGCTCTCAACTTATCGATACGCAAGAGCTTGTTCTGCGTATACAATCAGTTATTGAATCGAGTCAAGCTACTTACAGGACAAGTGTTGTCCGATTCTGTCATGACACGGAGTCACAGTTAAAGCAGTATTTCAGATAGTTCCCTCTATATGGTCTCGTTCACTGTCCTTATAGACCAATTAGTTTACCATAAGACCTATCATTGAGTTACAAATGCCTGCTTCTGATGTGTTTCATAATCATTGTTCACAGCCGTTTTTCACACACTGCTTGCTACGGACTGTCCGTTTACCTGATCAAACTATGCTCACGCGGTGTGACCGATCAAAGAGGATGTACTCCTCCTGAGTGCTACCATAAGTCCAATTGTCTGTTCCAGGCGTCCCTGACTAGTTCGCATCCTACTTGTTATTCTCGTTTCAATTTAAGACTTTATAGGACTTACTGTACAGATGGATCACTGGTTCGATTATTCATTTGCCTTTACATAAAAACTGGAACGCATCACTCCTGATGTTGGCTAGTTTTAGCAGAATCCATCATTTTCTACTTGTATTCGACTAGATTGACTACTCCTAATCGATCGGGTACAATTCGGTCTCTCTATGTTCGAGTAATAAAGCCTCACACGGCGAGTTCTCTCTCACAGAGATACTCTACTCCTCCCAGGGCACACTGGAATAAACTAATCTATTATCTCTTTCTAGCCGTCTCGTGTTGCCTACTAGCCACTCGATTTGGTATTGTGTTTTGGACTCATGATTACGGTTTACATACTTATGTTACTCGCCTTTTATAGTACACAACGACGAAGAAAACCACTATATTGCTGTTTCCATTCTGATCGGACCAATTAATTCGTATAAGGTTCAGCACTTATAACCAGTGGAATTTCTTAAACGTCTTTCTCAGGCGTTACGTATATATTGACAAAATAACAAGTCTTTCCTTAGAAATGCTTTGTGTATGAAATTCTAAAGACGATTTTATGCTTTTCTCAATCTTTCATTTTCATTGTTTGACTTATCCCAAAATTGTTTCCTTTAGTGATACATCCTCTTTTTTGTCACAATGCAATTCACGTTAAAGACTAGAACTGGATATCTTTTCATTTCTGAGGTATGGGGCTCCATACTCTATTGCTCGACTATGTGCAGAGTATACATACTGAATCATATTTATTTATTCTAGAAGAACTGAGCCCTCAAGTACCATCTACTTTATTCTAGCCTTCAATTTAATTATTCAGGTGGGTGAAGAAGGAAGTTGATTTTTACGACGTCTCTGAGAGAACGGATCTTTATTTTATTACTAGTACTCCAATGCTGGCCTCTTTAGTCATTAACTCTATATATTCCCTGTATCATTTTAATTTTATCAACTGTCCATTTAAACCACGTGCACTACTGCTGTATAAAAAAATTCTAGTTTTAATCACACACAAGTGGTAGCATAAGTTGAGTCGCTACTCCCCAAACATGCGTTTTAACTTGGATAATATGCGCTGTGTCTCAACAGTGATGCAAGCTGTACTAAATTCATTTGGACTCAAATAATATTGTCAGTTATATTTAACGAACATAATTCATCGTTTAGAGACTAAAGATTTATTTTTAGTCCCATCTCATGTCCCTTGGGCCCTAGTGATACACCACGCTTCTCTTCAATGTTCGAATTAATTATATTGGAGGTAACACATTTCTCCGTTTCATGCTTCTTTGTGTCATATCGTCGTGTTAAGAGCAACTCAACAAGGGTCTAATGTCGCAAAAGGGTTGTTCAATCTTTCAAACTTTTATCTGCTAGTTGGTATTATTTTTAGGCTGTCATTGAACAAATCTATCAGATTACTGAGTTCAAGAAATATTCTTAAAGTTAGCTGCGGATCAAAGAAGAATTGGAAATTATTTGGAATATTTTCATGTTGATAGTTTTTTGTTTTAAAAAATCTGGATTTTGTTTCCTTCCTTGTATTTGCGCGATAGTTGTTGTACAAGGTTAATATCATGCTATTACTTATCACGGACAAAAAATTACCGGTGCTTGTTGTACTTTATTGTCCCATAAACAATGATAGAGAACAATTACACGACTTCTAATTCATACACATGCATACTTGTACTTTTTAAGAACAGCTGCTTATAGTCTTTTTGTAAATTACACCACAACATATAATTATACAAAGGGGTGTTCGGATTATTGTCTCTTTACTTCTAACTCATCCAATGCCAGTTATGAAATATATAATCTAGAAATCATTGCTCACGCTATTCTTGCGATAAATCACAGTTCATTTTGGATATTTTTAGTTTAGGGCTCCTCCTTCTGTTTCTGTTGCTGTAACTTTACCGCTCGCCTCTGTAAATGGTGAACACGGAAGTATAACTATTCACACAAAAGTAAAAAATATCATACAAAAGCAAAAATATCATACAAAAGCAAACAATATCAATGTAATTTGTGATATCTCATTTTAGTTAGAAGTAGCTTGATGCTTGGTATGGATTTGGTTTATCAAAAAATTATTGAACTTTTCTTTGCTTATTCTTGTTTGAGTAATCAGTGCAATTTCTAAATGTGGAAAGGAAACCAAAAGGCCCATGGATTATAAAGATCAACTGAGTCACCTTGGGTTGCTGTTTCCTGAAGATTTTGATCTTTAATCCAATGAAAATGTTGACCCCTTATTTTAACATCAACCTATCCCCATGAGGTTGTGGCTTACAGTACAATTCAGGTGGAACTGTCATCACCTGGAGCCAAGATCACTAGTCAAATGTCAAGGTCACAATGCACATAGTGGTTTTAACTTTGTCCGGACCATACATTTTAACTATCAGAATGCATGGATTGGAGTAATATTTCACAGAATTATTGGTTTAGAGCCAAGGAAGTGTCATGACCTTGAACCAAAGTCAAAGGTCAAGGTCACAATACACAATAGCGCTTTTACAATTGTTCGGGCCACGACGGGTGTATTTATAATGCTACGTTGGCGCTGCTCTTGGTGAAAAGTATATCGTTGATCATGAAGGTTTGCAGGTCGTGCCTTCATGAATTTTATCATTATTTGAAATTACAATTTTATTTTCATTTCTGTCAGAATTCTATTTGAACAGATGTTTCAGTTCCTCCCTTACCCTCTGTTATATTTCAGTTCTTTTCTTACCTTCAATTTGCTAGATTTATCTGACAAAGCATTCATTTCCTTCTTGAGGTTTAACAACTTCACATGGTATTTCCTTGCCTGGGACATCTATGATAAAGTATAAACTATCAGTTGTCTGTATATTCATTCATTTTGATTTCTGTTTATAAAATTTGAAGTAAAACTACTGACTAAAATAAGCAAAATATTCCAAAATTTTAGGAAAGATTTTAAAACAAAGTCTACATGTTCAATTTGAAATTGATAATACCAAACAATCTCAATTATTATGACCCCCCCTCCCTCCCCCCTGGTTCTGTTTGTTTGATTGCTAATATATTCTTTGATTTACATCAACAAATCGGTCTGACACGCAAATTTCTGTACTTGTGTCAGGTGAAATCCGAATTTTTAAACTCAAATTACATTTAACATGTTTAACAACTAATGGAGACTTACAAGTACCCATTGAATCCAAAACAATGCTTATACATGTACTTTGATTAGAAAACTTGTGGCCGACTTCTGTTAAAAGATCAGCTATACAAGATATTGAATTATCTTTGTAACTCAACCCTGGCCATGGAATCTTGAAAGAAAGCTTTTAATGACATTTTGCATATTTCATCAAGGGCACTATTGAAACATTTTTGTCTCTACTATTTTTGCCAAGTTGTTTAAAAACGGTTTTTCCCCATATAAAACAGAAAATTTCTGTTTCTTCAAAGTAATCATTCATATTCCAAATGAATAATCAAGTTGTCTATGAATTGCGAAAAGATGTATATCACGAAAATCAAGCTTGTTTTAAAACTCATCACAAGTAGTCAACAATTAAACTAGAACTGTCCTTTCGGGACTAA
>CAJDSM010136554.1:0-15221 GCA_903981925.1 Ostrea lurida | reverse complement strand
GTGTGGGTTGTAGAAAAATGACCCTGTAGAACACTGACTCCATATTAACAGGTTTCGGGTGTATTTTTTCTTTATGGTGGATACAGGGTGTGTGTGTGGGGGGAGGGGAGATTATAGGAAATATGTTGTTATATTTTCTTCCGTTTTTAACAGTTCACTCAAATTAACAGTTGTTGTTGCCTATCATCTTCATGTCAGTCTATTTCTACTTTAACTACCAATTCTATTCTTTGCAAATTTAGTATGAAGCATTTTTGGGACAAGGGGCACATAAATTGTAAATTTCAGGAGTGTTGCACACCTCGGGCCTAAGGGCGTGACAAAAACGGCCGAAAAGTTACAATTCTTCAAAATATATTCATCTGTGTAAGGCAAACTAAATGCATAGTGATGTAGACTAAGAGGGCCTCTACCCAATGTAAACTTGGTGATCCCCAGGGCAAGGGTTCTGACCTCAGGGTGGAACTAAACTTCGTACATAGTGTTTATATGTAAAACATTAGAAAAACATCTTCTCTAAAGCTACTGATATTAATGTGAAACTGAATAGATATTCAGAATAAGCATGAATCCTTTTATCACAATTGTAACTTTCAATATCCAAGGGGTAGGAGTTTTGGTGGGTCAGGGGTTCAGGACCAATAGTGGAGCCAATATGGCCGTGTAGTTAAAATGTATCAAATCTAAAGAGATCATTTGCTCTAGTCCCATATGTATTTAAGAAAAACTAAAAGCATAAGTATGATGTCCATGGCGTCCTCTACTCAAATTGTGAAATTTATGGCATCTTGGTCATGGGTTCAGGCCCTAGGGTTGGGTCAATATGGACATAAAGCAAAACTGGTGTTGTTTTTTTCAAATTAGAAAATCTTTTCTACTTCCACATACATTTGAGAAAATCGGAATGCATGATTATGATGTCCATGAAGCCTTCTATCAAGATTATGGAATTCATGCCCCAGGGTCTCGGGTCAGGCCTTAAGGTGGGCCGGGATATTATATATGGCCATAACAGTGAGAATGTATGAACTCTTAGAAAATCTATATTTATTTGAGAAAAACAAAAGGCTTGATTGTGATGTCCACGAAGCCCTTTACTACATTTTTTAAATTCATGGCCCCTGTAGATGAGGAATTTTGAAATTTATGATTTTTATGCTTCAAACTTCCTTTTTTTTCTTCTTCTGGAATCATCTTCATATTTTGAAAAATGATAACATGTGGACAAAAGATTCCATATTAAGGCTTAAATGCAAACATGAGACGCCGTATATGGATTATGATACCGAAGTTCACGACGTTAAAGCATGTGGGCCTCTTTTTCAAATTAAAAAAGAAAAGATGCAGTCAGATTTCATATATAAACGCAACCTGAATACAAAAAGTACTACCCTGCGTTTTGGTACGAAATAAATTGTATGCAATTTACCAATCAAGGGTGTTCAGTTTCGAAGACATTCATTATGGGCAAATAGAACAGAAACTATTTCACAGTATATGTTCTCATAAAAAACGGTTTATTTTAAATAGAAATAATACATACATACATACCAGTCTACTGATTTTTCTATATAAGTATACAATACGTATAGGTTTCAATTTGGTTTGTCTACATAATTTCCCGATATAAAAGTTCTTTAGCAGAGCGAGCGGTTGCCAGTTTATAACACAAAAAAGGAGTGCCCACTTTGCTGAATACCACTATTCAGTGGTGCTGCATGTACACAAAACTAACAAGAGGCCCATAGGCAACATTGCTCACATGGGTGACCTTGGCAAAATTTAAATGATCTCACTCTATGGATTTCATGATTATCTCCCCTTTGAAGGGAACGAACAAACTTGAACCCCTTCACCAAATGATGATTTGTGCCAAGTTTGGTTGAATTTTACCCAGTGCTTCTGGAGGATAATATTTCCCTTCATACCCGGTATCAACGTGTAAAAATTTGATCCCCTATTGTGGCCNTATACCCGGTATCAACATGTAAAAATTTGATCCCCCATTGTGGCCCCACTATACCCCTGGGGGTCATGATGATACATTAACTTGAGTTTACTCTGTCAAGAAGCTTTCTGGTAAATCTGCACTCTTCTGGTTCAGTGTTTTTTGAGAAGTTTTAAAAAAGATTTTTCCTATATATTCGAATGTAAAATTTTGATTCCCTATTGTGGATTCATCCTACCCTTGGGGTCATGATTTGAACAAGCTTGAATCTCCACTATGTCAAAAAGCTTTCATATAAATTCAACTTTTCTGGCCCAGAGGTTCTTGAAAAGAAGATTTTGACACCACTTTTTTGCATTTTCGTGATAATTTCCCTTTTGATGGGGATTGGCCCATCATTTGAATAACCTTGAATCCCCGTCACCCAAGGATAATTTTTTTAAGTTTGGTTGAATTTGGCCCGGTGTTTCTGGAGAAGGAGAAAATGTAAAAGGTTTACGACAACGATGACCGACAAATTTTGATCAGAAAAACTCACTTGAGTCTATGGCTTATGTGAGCTAAAAAGCTAAAGGAACCATCAAGGCAAGCTGACTAGTATTTCAAGATTTATTATTCAAACTGATGTAACTCAAGTGGAAACGTATCTATCTTTTAAGGATGGGGACATACTATCTTAGCTTTCACTGCCCCTCTCCCAAATCTGTGATACTACGTGTATTGCCTCTACTTAATTTTTATGTCGGGGTCAAATTTCTATGGGGGTCGGTTTTCAACGCGAGGGGAGTCATAGATATACAGGTTTGGAATGGTTTTCTACGGTAGAAAAAAAAACCTGGGTCAGTTATCTACGGAGAATTTCACCCCCCGGTCATTATTCTATGGGGGTCACTTTTCGTCGTCACACCGGAATTGTATTAAAAATCATCTTGCTCAGAATCGTGCTCTTAAAGGGGCATGGACACGTTTTAAGCAAAAATTATTTAAATCTTAAATTCTTCATTTTTAATGTTTACATGCTCACTTATGGTATTTCTAATTTGAACGTCATTTGTTGATTACAAGTGAGATACAGCACTTACAATTCTTTGCTATTGTAAACAAGGCTCGATCCTTGTTTTTATTTACATAAATATTGCTTCACAGAAAATACCATGTTTTTAAAACAAAATGAGATGTGAGAAACACTAGAAACTAACTTGTAATTTGAAAAATCCTTAGCAATTACTAGCATATTCAATATAGGTAAACAAAAACATGGCTCAATATCAGGAAATTCGCGAAATTCCGCGATCAGTTACAAATGGTCAGTAGCGGATCGCAACGACCGTGGAAATCAAGCATTAGAATTTCTACGGGCCTACAGTAATCCAACGGAGTTAAAAAAAGGGGGGGGGGGTCAGTAAGGCCCGCAGTAATACTATTTCTTATGTCCTATCAACGAAGCTAGCGGGGGATTCGCTACAGGTCTACAGCAATCCGCCATTTTGTGGTATCTGGATTCCTATCAGCAGCAAGTTAGCCGGGGGGGGGGGGTCATTGGTCGTCTGTAATAAAAGCAAATCCGCTAAAATAAAAAAAAAAGAATCCGAAAAGAACCAAAGCCCATGGCCACATCAGCTCACTGAACATTACTTCCACTAAGAAGAGCAGTAGTAGCAACTTGGTTTCCCCTATGTTGGCCCACTCAACCCTCGGAAGGGGGGGCATGGGGGCATTTTGAAAACCGGGGCAGGCGGGGGGCATGGAATCTAAACCAAACTTTAATCAAACTCCATATTAGGAAGCTTTCAGTTAAATATCCATCGTCTGGTTCAATGAAAGATGATTTTAAAAGAATTTCCCCGAATATATTTGCAGGAAAAATATTGATCCCTCTTTTGTGGCCCCACATTAACCCCTGGGGGTCATAATTTTGAAACAAACTTTTATCTTCCATTATATCAGAAAGCTTTTTTACCCGAGTGGTTCTGGTGGAGAGATTTGAAAAGATTTGTCCTATATAATCATTAGGTAAAACTTGATCCCCGGGGGTCCATTGAGTTGAACAATCTTGTGAATCTCACTTATATTAGGAAGCTTTCCAAATAAATTTTCAGCTTTTTCTGGCCCAGTGGTCTTGAGAAGATTTGAAAAGATTTTCCCTATATAACCTATTAGTAAAACTTTCATCCCACATAATTGGGGCCCATCGGTACCTCGGAGGGTCATGAATTTTGAACAAACTTGATCTCCACTATATAAGGAATCTCTCATATAATTTCAGCTTCCAGGCCCAGTGGTCTTGAGAGAAGAAGATTTTAAAGACACCACCCTATTTTGATTTTCGTGATTATCTCCCATTTGACGGTGGGCCTGGTCCTTCATTGAAAAACTTGTATCCCTTTAACCCAAGAATGATTGTACCAAGTGGATGATGGCCAGCCGGTTCTTAGAAGAAGTAAATGTGAAAAGTTAACAGACAGAGGACCGACGGACAAAAGCTCACTTGAACCTCGGTCAGTGAGCTAAAAAACCAAACGAGTTGGAAAATATCGAGTTCGTTTGGATTTATCTGCGGTCTTTAAAGCAGGGGACTGATTGATTACTCTTTTGATAGAAATATCTTTCCCATTCCGAAAACACGCAAGTCAATAATGTGTAATAAAAGTGGAAGATGGGTTTCTTCACAATATCACGGATGGAGCAAATTGGTGGGATACTTTGTTGAGTTTACAGAAAACATGTTTAGATGACAATAATCCGAAACACAATTATCAGGCAATGACTTTATCGATGTCGCACCGGGAAGTTTCGATCAGGTGGGGTACGGTATCATTACAGAAACACACTCGATGTTAAGCTAATCAATAGCGGACAACAAATTTCTTTTTGAATCTCATTGTTTAATTAAGTTCATCGACAGACAAACACGTGCTTACGATACCGTTCCCCTTAACTCCGCAATGCCCCAGGGACCAACAGCGAGGATTTTTATTGCCCCACGTAATCTTCGATCGGGGCATATAGTTTTTGGTCGTCCGTCTGTCTGTTGTCTGTTTGTCCGCCAAAAACTTTAACATTGGGCCATAACTTTTGAATGGCAAGTGATGGGACTATTCATATTCACATGTGTGGTTTCTTATCACAATCCCTATCTACTGTACCAAAATGTTTGACCTCTTTGGACCTGACCCTTTGAAGTTTGACCTACTTTTCAAAACGTTAACATTGGCCATCCTTTGAAGTGGAAGTGTGGGACTTTCATATTACACATGTGTGTTAGCACCTTTTCAAGCTGCAGTACCACAATTTTGACCTCCTGACCTACTTGAAGTTGGACCTACTTTTTTCAAAAACTTTAAACATTGGCCATATCTTTTGAATGGCAAGTGGTGGACACTTTACATATCAGCCATGTGTGTTCCTTGTACAGCCCTTTCGACTGGACTCAAATTTTTGACTTCCTGACCTTGACCTTGTAGTTGACCTACTCTATAAAAAACTTGAACATTGGCATAAACTTTGATTTGTAAGTGATAGATTTTCATTATTCACATGCATAATCTTTTTGGCAACGCCCTTTCACTGGCATAATGGAATCCGGGGCCATCAAGTGTTTCACAAACACATCGGTTTTGTTTTGTTTTTGGGGTACTTTTGTCGTTGA
Source organism: Ostrea lurida (assembly GCA_903981925.1). Classification (NCBI taxonomy): domain Eukaryota; kingdom Metazoa; phylum Mollusca; class Bivalvia; order Ostreida; family Ostreidae; genus Ostrea; species Ostrea lurida. The sequence continues at coordinate 9,624 of CAJDSM010136554.1, read as the reverse complement.
GGAATTTACACAATTTTCTTAGAGGAGATCATAACAATCTACCAGACTGTATGTCATTTGTGTGAGTTTCAACATTCAACAAACAACGTTGTAGCATTGGGATACGATCGCCCTTGTTGTTCTTAGTGAAGTTAGTGGGTTGATACAACTGTGTAAATTGTCAGACACATCGATCTTGGGATTCTGGAAGCACACTTGATCTTATGATGATACAAGACATGATGAAACACACCAAAAATTTCCAAACAAGTGACCATTAGCTTCATTTATACGTTATATCATCTACCCTAAGCAAAAAGATAGCAGAAAAATCAGAAAAAGTGGGAAACTCAAGACATTAACGCTACGGATTGATAGTCTCCTCCAGTATATATGATATGATTTATTCAGGTAAAAAACCAAGTCACAGGGCAATACTGATAAAAATAATAAACATCGGAAAAACACAGTTAAAAAAAAACATGAGGAATAAAAAATGTATGAAAGAGATAAATAAGTAAGTAAAAAGAAATCTATTGAAATTGAGATCTTAAATTTAAGATAATGCACTCCTTAATAACATTAAATGATTGAGGGATACAGCGGAAAGAACATGAAGATGGAACAAAAGTCTTCTTTGACAATATCACGGCTGTGTTAAAGTGGCCGTACAAGGAAACATCTGAGTCACAAACAAATTCAAGCTTGTGAAATTCAAATATAGCGAATGCGGTAAAGATGATAAAATGTGCAAATTAGTATTGGAATTTATGGGTAGAAATAAAAACAATCCTATGCATCAACACCGTGAGAATCATCAGGACGAATTTAATGGCATTTTTCATAGCTATGGAAACGAACTGTTGATCAGATTGAAACATTCGCAAAACCAGAAATGATGTCCGAAAAAATTCACCCCGATCTCGGATTCAAATTGCACATACCAATTAAATAAACTTTATACAGTGTCGGGTTAACATGCCCAAAGCCTTACAACCGGTCCTGATTGAGCTACTACATGTACCTTAATCCATCCAAATATAAAACAAGCGTTTTAAAATGCGATTGCCTACAATAATTACCATAAATTTACAACTTCTTTACATGAAATATATGACACTAAAGCTCCTATAGCTTGTCGTATCTGCCAACGAGGACTCCAGCTCTGAGGTCATAAGCGAGTCATAAGGCCTGAACACCTTCTCACGTTAAGAACGCTCTCCTAATCACATTCTTCATCTGCTCATCAGCCGTGTAGATGTTGAAGCGCTCCACAGTGTGGGATTTTGTGAATCTCGAAAAACAACTACTCATCAAAGTTCCGCTATGAAAATAATTTCGGGGCAAAGTTACATCGTGTTAAACGTATATCGATAAATATTTCTCTCCCTCGAAAAAGTAAGTACACCATGTATTGCTACAGACATCTGGAACGTCTAGCTCACCAACACGGGACCTCCCGTGCGTATACCACAAGCGAACGCAGTGATCAGGTCCATTGAGGAGTAAGCATCCTCTGGTGACCGGTCACACCCGCTGAGCCCTTAGTTCGAAATATAAAGATAAACGGGGTTACCCATCGTTTAAATCTATAGGAATGGATAGGTTCTAACAAAGGACATGAAAACCAATTCCAGTCACATAGATTATAATAATTGTAATGCAAACAAAGGGTCATATAGCGACCATTAGAAATTGCCGTAAATTTGAGATTCTTATAACCCTGCAGCATTAACCTTATTTTGTTAGTAGTTGGCCTCCTTTTTAAAAAAGTCTCCATACGCATATACATGCTCTTTGCTATCGGTTTGTAATGTGCTACTAACATTACATTACCAGTACATATTATTTGAAAGATTCCTTTTGGTGATTCAGAAATATCAGTAATACAAAGCTTACATGCTCTGTACGTTCTATAAACTTTTAACGACATCTAAAGAAAACCATTAATTCTCATCTTAAAACATTCAGATTTCCCCATCTTAAAACAGGCTCGTATTCTTCAATCTAAACACAACAAGTTTCCCATCTTAAACAAATACTCATCAAAATATCAATCAGTTTCTTATCTAACAGTCGTCAGATTACCTTCATTTAACATTATCAGGTTTCCTCATCTTCAATCATCATCATATCCACATTTCCACTTTTCCAGTAGCCAATGTAGTCTATTGCCATTAAACTCAACACACATTAGACAACTCCCAATCCATTTCAAGTTTCATCTCTCGATTTTTTACCAAAACATAATCTTGCTTCAAAACATTGTCAATCGAATGTTCTTTAGATCACTTAAGGCTGCTTCATCTTATGCATTTGGCCATTCTGTCATGATGCTACGTCATGCGGCGTTATAAAAAATACTCGGATCCACAATCTGGGATCTCCATTGTAACACCATTTAAAAATTAAATTTTCTTCACAAAATAATTCTGTAATTATCTTATTTCTGTAATTAAAATGATAGGAAAGGAATATGTAATTTTCCACTTTGAACAGATCCACCGTTGTGTATGGTGGAGTGAAGAGACAACTATATCATTATTGTTGCTACGACTGCACATACACATTGACCGCTCTTCTTTCACTTCTCAATAAACGGACATTGGATCTCATCGTCAATTAGTTGCAGAACTAATTTCATTATACTTTCACAATCTGGTAATGTTCATTATTAACCTATCCGAGCACTTTTAGCTCAATGCGAGCGGTTCGCTTTAAGTGACCGTCATATAGCGAAACAAGGTTACATTATTCTGTGCATTTAAACAACAGTGTCTGTTTCCTATATTAGTGCCGGTAATTCTCAACGAAGTGCATACTCAGGCATATTTAAAATTGATATATGCTAAATCTACATTGATACCATCAAACTCTCGAAATCATCTCTAATAGCAAGCATTTGTATAAAGAAGCTATATCGTATGCCTAATCTAACTTGAAATTATCTCTACAGTCTTCTCTTTACAAATTCAACATGGATGCCACATTTGTAGCCGTATGTTAGTGAACAACTTCATTGATATCATGAAATAACAGCGTGGACAATTAGAATATCAATGCGGGTTATCCGTTTTCTATTCACACTCTGTAATTTTCTAGATGCCGAAGACCAATATCTTACCTGTTCACATGCCATTGCAAATTATTCGTTTAATTACATATTTACTTAAAATGCCCAACTCATATTAAAAGGTCGTCAAAATTTAGTCAGGCATCAGGAGTGTTAACAAATACACTTTCTCCTGCTTTCACGCAAGAAAACTTTCTCCCTGCGCTCCATATTCTATATGATGGCTTCTCTGGATTTATAGCTACTCTGGTCAATATGCAGCCATGTTGCTTCATTCCATACTCAGGACGCATAATTCTCTACTGATAATAGAGTTAAGGGGCTAATTTTCGGTGTTCTTTTCATTGGGAGGTATATTTCGGTATTACATCAGTGGGAACACTATCATTTCCGGCAGAATTCTAGTTTATCGCTGTTACTCACTTCCTACCTTACATAGATACCCAGTGTCTAATCACTTTTCAAAGGGAGGGCGGTTTTTGGTGCAAAGATACACGAAGTCACTATCTGTGATAATAATTCGTCGTTACGTTTCCTGTAGTGCCAGGATAAGAATCATACTGCGGGTCATAAATTGTAAATGTCCTATACTAACTCTACATTGAATTTTGTAGGCAAAGCAACGAACAGTGTATCAATCTCGCATGTCATTCAATATCAAACTCAGGTCGTTACTTATAAACAAACATAAAAATGTCATTTATTTTCTTAATCTACATTGAATATCAAACTTCCGGGTCTTTCTAGAGCATTTCATAAAATTGTTTAAGCCTATGACTAATAACATACATTGACCATCTCAAAAAGCTTTTTACATTCACATGAATCAAAATTCTGTAGCACTTATATGGAACAACTATGATGAACCAGAAACAACAAGACATAATAGAATTAACATGGTTTCCGTATATCGGGCTCTGTAATTTTAGATCGCATGCATCAACACACAATCAACACCACTGTTTAACGATGAAAATGCAATATTTCGTTTTAAGATTTTTTTTCTTTTTTTTTTTTTAAATATCACCAGGTTTGTCCCCTCACTAATTACAATTAAACAGAGTCCTCATTTAAACATACCTTATATACATCCTCAAATGCCAACTATATAAAAGTGTTCAATAATTTTATTGTCCAGGCATTCCACGAGTGTTTCATTTTAACTGAAAAACCTGATTTTCACAGACGAAAGGGTGGGCGAAGGTTAGATTTTTTTCGTTTATTCAAGATCCATCTCGTACATCTTTCTTGTCTCTTGTCATTCGCATTTTCACCTAGCCCATGTTGTCTACTCATAAGCATATGCTTAAATCACTGTCTATGGAGGAAAAGCCTGAGTGGACGTTTTGATGTTGTACCACATGAGAACTTTACAGTTTCATGGTTAGTATTCAAAAATCCGCCAAAATGAGAATGGCAATAATATTTTTACTGTAATTTGATCAAGGAAGTTTATTGTCTATGTGTGTAATTGTTTAATTTGTATTTTCAATTAGAATGTGTCAACTCAAAAAATACATGTGTTCATTTTATACATTATTTTTTATGTTATTTCAATGAGGATATAGATGTATAAACACAACTTTTTTAGGTATTATTATTTACTTCTAATGTGAATTTTTTAATAAGGAACACATTTTAAACAAGGATCAGAACCATTTTACACACTTGGGATGTTCGTCATTGCAGGTAAATAATTTATGTAGACAATTGAAAAAATATATACAATAAACAAATCGAGATGAAAAATTAAGTTCTTACTATTTCAGAAATGCCTATAGTATCATTCCGAACAAATTTTGTTCGGTGAGAATTCAAGTCGTAAACAAGAAATATTATATAATTCATTTGCATATCATTGTTGCAAAGATTTAGAGAAAAATATCTAATCAAATATAGAAAAATGTTGTATAGGTCGATAAAAGATTAATAATGAACTGATGATAAATTTGCAGTTACTTTTGAATTTAATTTTACACCGAGAACAATACATAAGGGAATCCACTTAACTTTATCACTGAAAGATGATATAGAATTGAATAGAGTTGCCGTGCGTGTTATTGAAGAGAAATGGATGTCATATTCATAGTAATATATATACAGAGATTGACAGAGAATGTTCCAAAGGCTTGGAAAAAAATTTCGCAGGGAAACTGTTTACAAGCTTCTTACTGACAAAAGAGATACTTGGGGATTTCTAAGCAAAAGGGTAAAGATAGTGAAAATGGCGAAGTATTTAATATATGTTTACTCAGTAATCGTAATTAATTGTCAAGTATTTTATGAGTATCTAATTATTGATAACTAGAGTTTCATACTATATAGTAAATTATTACAAAAACTGAGTATTCTCCAATTGTATCGTGAAGTTGATAATTATTGCATAATTTTGATATTTTTGATTCAAGATTGCTTGTCTGAGTGTGTTTATACCATTGTTTAAGCCGTTTTATCACACACTTATGTTGACTACGGACTGTATCCGTTTACCTGGCATCAAGAAGAATCTGACTATATGAATGGGCTCAGCGTGCTTGGTTTGTGAAGCCGTCAACCAGGGATGCGATTACTCCTCCATAGGCAACCTGATCCCAACCTCTGGGTGAGATGTCCAGGAGCGTCCCTTTGATTGCCCTAAACTCTTGTTTGTGTATTATATTTTGTACTTACGAGATTTGATCACTGTTCGTTATCTTTGCCGTTACATTTAAGACATGTTGTATAAAAGAAGTGCGGATTTAAACGCACCGACTGAAGTTTTATATTTCAGCCTTTAAAATCATAGGAGTATTTTCAAACTTCTATTCAAAACAATCGGGTCAGTTCATTCTTTATCAATCTCGAAACCTGTTTCCTCGGTTCAAAAGTGTTAGTAATGTATATATCCCAAAAGAATCCATGGGCCTAAACTGTGATCTATGTAAAAATGCTAAAGAATGTGTGCAATTACAAGTCATCACGGTCAAAAAACTTTGCATTTTTCGATATTTATGGTTGTTATGTGGTTTTTCTTTGGGTTTTTTCTTATTTATATAGAAGCTGAATGCCAAAGCACTCAGGGCAAATTTTTGGTCAGACATAAAACATCAATAAGTGAAAATACATGGTCTTGACAAGGAACATTTATGGATATACATTTTTTAAAAGTGAATCATATGAGCTATCATCATATTAGTATGAAATATACATTAATTTTTTGTTCTTATTTACGCCGTGCAAAGATAAAGTGAATTTCTGTACTAAATGATATAAACATTTGGGAAATATGTCATCATTATAAAGCTTCAATTCATTTCATCTTGAAATAACAAAGTAAAGTGTTTTACTAATATCAGCATAGAATATTCTGGTGTGTGTGAGGAGTTGAAACGTTGATTACATGGATCGAGGGGCTACAGACATTGTAAAGGAAGAGTGAGGATGTTGTATAAGTGTGAGGTGTCATTCCGTCTTGCGAACAATATGGACGTATATGGCTTTGGATAATAGTAGGGTGTCGATCCAAAACGAGATAGGTAGTGAGGGACGATAGGACGAGAGACTGTTGTGTTTTTTGTTGGATTGAGGAGCTGTATGACTTGTTTGGTTTAAACCTGAAAGGAAACTCGTGTTGGAACGATATACCAATGCAGAGCACAACATACAAATCTTATGCAAGAAAAAAGCATAAAACAAAGGTGGAACATGGTTGCGTAAACGCTTGCTGAAGAAACATCCTAAATGACGAAAATTAATTTTTACAGAATTGCCAGTGTTGATAAGAGAAAGTATGGTATTTATTTACTAAAAATCTTGGCTATGATTTACACCAGAAAGTTTACGAGAGAAAAGAGGCATAGTTAAGGCACCCTCTTATCACTAACTGAAAAAATTTATTTTTGACACACTGAGAAAATTGTTATATTAGAATAACATTAACCAGTTAATTAGTTTAGTTTATGTAAAACTAATGCTGACCGTTTAGATGAAGAGTTTGGGCGTGTGTTAGATAAATATACGGTTTGATCTTTTTATTGTGTTTTATGAATGATTGAATTTACTGGCTATTGATGATTGATGTATGTAGAAACTGATTAATGTTTAAGATGTAAGTATGAACTGGACGATCTGTTTAGATTAAGAACTGATGAATAATTTTAGATGAGGATAATTATTTAAAGTGGGAAACTTGTTTGATGTCTTAGGGAGCCATATTAACGCCAAAGTGACGACATGAATATAGTAATTAGGTATTGAGGGATAACTCCTGATGTATTTTTAGATGAGAATTATAGGTTATTTTGACATTATTGTTACATTTCGCCATTTTATATTAATAAAAAATTTTAGATACAATGAATTACACAATTTCTAGAAAGTTACGAGCATGTGTAGCCTCTTTGACATTCACCTGGAAATTTAGTAAATCAAGAATTCACTACTCAAAAAAAGATATAAATATCAAGATGATGAAGTTTGTCAGTCCAAATACATATATGGGTAATTACGTTTTTAATCTAAACATGAGAAAAACACAATATACATATCACGCAAATACGCAAAAGAGCATTGTATATGTCGTAGTGCGTAGACTTTTTTTAAAGAAGAGTATTGAGAAGGCGAACAATTCTGTAAACTTACACACAAATAAATATATTAATTCATCTGTTAGTCAATGTTGTCTATCTATACAACTGACTATACTCGAGGCTTAACCGCTCAAAACATTTCTTACAATTAGTCGGTTACGCTTATAATGACCTTGTTTGCATTATTACCTCTAGTATAATTTTTTAGTTGATCAATAACGGCATATGTTGACTAGGAATATGGGATTCTAATGTCGAGACATTTGTGTTAGGCCTATTACAATATTTTCCACGGGACTTTACTAACGATTAGTGTCCAGGATAATCCTCCCTATCTTTATTTACTTGAACACTAACAGGACATCAGCAAAGTTCGTGGAGATATGTGATCGATTAACCAACATGGGAATTGCATAACTCCTCCTAATGAGCCACCTGACACTCTGTCTGATTTAGCTTACTATAGTCGGAGGGTCCGTGTTGCCCTTTGTAGAATGTTGTTTTTTGGGATTATAATTACGTTTAACACGATGTTAACTGCCAAATTATTTTCATATAGCGATTCTTTCAATTCTGCTATTCTTACTAGTCTTTACCGAAGCCTATTTTCCAAACATACTGACCAAATGGGCTATCATAACACGGAGCTTGATTGAGGACAATTTTGATTTATTCACGAAGATGTGTCACATTCCCAAACGGACTGTCGTGTCGACCATAAAACTGTTAGATGTCTAGTGTGAGTAATAATTTTCATAGTAAAAAATTTGTATTTATGGTTAAACAATATATAACTTGTAGCCAATAGCATTTACAACGCTTTCTATATTTTGAATGGTATTTTTAATGGTACATGAAGTAGTCATAGGACAGGTGTAGGCTCTTGGGTCATGTTATTACCCGACACTGGTATCAGGTATGTTTATTACCCTCTGTTTATTGGTCATGCTGCTTTGAAAGTATTCAACAGGCATACTGGTTGTAGCCTTGTGAATTTGGTTTTCGAATCATTTTGGTTTTGCGAATGTTTTCAAAATCTGATTCAGCACAGCTACTCGAATCTGTCCATATGATGCGTTTATGAAAAATGAGACTGGAATTTAAATTGCTAGTTCCCTCTCGGATACCATGTTGCGTACACGGTATGGTGTATCGTTATTGAGGCACAGGGAATGTGTTCTCTAGTTTATTTCTACCCATAATCCAAAATACTAATTTGCACATTTTGTATGGCATACTTTACCGCAAGTTCGGACCTATATTGAATTTGACTAAAAGGCTTGCGATTTCTAAGAACATTGTGTTCTGTTAAGATGTTTCTTGTTCTTTGTACTCATGCCACTTTTAACACAGCCGTGATCATTGTCAAGAGACTTGATTCCCATTATCTTCATGTTCTTGCCCTGTATAACCTCTTGAATCTTCAGACTACAATTAACTTGTGATCAAACTTAATAAGGCGCCAATTATATCTTAAATTTAAGATTATGCTCATTTCAATAGATATTTCATTATTACTTACTTAAAATTTTATCCCGTCATTTACATTTATTTTATCATGTTCTTTTACTGTGTTTTTCAGATGTTTATCTATTTATTATACTAGGTATTGGCCCTGGGACTGGTTTTTACCTGAATTAAATCATATCATATGATAACTGGAGGAAGACTACATCAAAAAGTCTGTAAGCGTAATGTCTTAGAGTTTCCCCACTATCTGAATTTATTCTTGCATTATTCTATTGCTATGGTTAGAGATTAATGAGCCACGTTTGATATTTGATAAAATTGAGCATAGCTTTTATAGGTCACTTCGTTTTTGGACAAAATCTCCTTTTGGGTTTTGTCTTATATCGAGTTTGTTTCTGTATCATTCTTTCCAAATGATCAAGTGTGCTTCCAGATCCCAGATTCGATGCTATGTCTGACAATTAGTTACACGTTTGTATCAAAAATTCATAACATGGTCACTTAAGGACCACAACAAGAACATCTGTCTCTCCA
>CAJDSM010136552.1:0-10476 GCA_903981925.1 Ostrea lurida | reverse complement strand
TCCCCTTTGTTATAAAGTTGAGTAGTTAGTTGAATTGAAAAAATCCCACAATTGGATATCCTGCTAACTCGAGCCCCATCACCAGAAAATTGAACATCAAATTTCTTTACATCAGATGGAAATGTTGACATGTCTGCTTAATAACACTTTATAGCTCTGTATTCAAATCAACCATAACTCCTGGTACATTGCCAGACAATCTTTCTTTGTGAAAAATTTTCATCATATTCTCTCTCCTCTGTACAACCATGTACTTTCGTTGCAAACAACATGGACAATTCATGATATGCTGAATCGCTTTTACAAAACTTATCCAGCAAAAATACCAACTGTTTCAGTGTACCTTTATCATCTGAATCTAAACTGTTGTAACTGCTATCTTTCGTACAGGACTCGCCTAGATTCTTGCAAGATTCTGAAACACAATTTTACCTAACTGGTTTCAAACCAAAGGTATTTGCTAAGCTTAAAACTTATTCAGCATAACTTTCTAAAACTTAGTTTCCTGGGTTGGTTTTTTTTTTTGGCCGTGCTTTCAAATCATGTTTTTTCCACTAAACAAAAAACTTTTTTAAAAATAACTTTTTAACACTAGATGAAAGAAGAATTCCTCGGGAGGATGTACTCAGCTTAATGTATACATTTGTCTAAGTTCTCAGTTGCTTTGCTACTCAAACCTTGTTCATTAAACAATAATTCAAACAGATCTTTGCACTTTTTTCTAATGCTACTCTATCATGGTCCAGTTCTACAATTTTACATTTCAATGCTGAAATATTTTCCAACTCAGTCTTGAATATAATACACTAAACACCTTTCTACAAAACTCATATTTTAGCACCACTTCTATACTTGGTCTTAAAAGCATTTGAAAATAACTTAATTGTGAATTCAATATTTCAACATTTGTCAATCCATGATCTATTTTGCAGTTAAGTAAACTCAGTAAACATTTGCTACTTAATTGCAATGTTAAAGCTACAGCTGTAGAATTAACACTTTGTTTGTTCACATAATATGGAGACAGCTCTAATTTCACAGATGAAAGAGGTGACAAAAAGTCTGACATTGCTAAAGTTGCTACTAAAATCAATACAAACTGATTTGTCAGTTTAAGCATACTTAACTACAGTGAAAAAACTGTAATGGATGATGTCACCAACAGTCTCTCAACCGACATCTTGTTCTTCGCAACGTTGTTGTTTTCTGGCACATACATGTAGGCGTCTTGAAGTGTACAATTGAAGTCAAATGGGGAATTCAATGACAACACCTTGTCCATGCACATTAAGGTTTTTATCCAGTGTTCTGTTATACAAAGTCTGTGAAAATCTTTTTTTCAACACTCACGGTATGGTGTGAGCCAACATCAGGCGAGTATCTACGCTCCCATGCACCTTATCTGGAACTCTGCAACTCCACATTAATTATCGTATTAAAGATGGAGGTACTAGTATCCCACGTACCTTAATTATGCAGTCACACCTCGACTAATTCAAGAGACAATTGATGTTCATACATGTAATCAGATTATGAATGCACAATAAAGAATTGATACTTCTTAAATATCTTAAAAGTTTTTATTTTAAGTGTGACCATGCAAAATTCAATACAATTAATGTCCTTTAGCTGAATGGTATTCTTAAGCACTCGTGTAAAATAAAAATACTGGGGAAATACTGGGGAAATTCAAACAAAATCAAGACTTGGTCGAGATTTTCAGTGAACCGTTTATCATGTAAATTGGTACTGTATACATTGTGAAAATTATTATCGTTGATTAGATTCATGCATGTTTTCACCTTTCTGAGTAAAATTATGATTGTGAGAGAATGTACATTTCTCCGCAATGTTTTCATTCCAACACGTTTACCCCTCACCTCAGATAGATCTATAGGTGGTGCGCGCGCGTAGTACAAGTGGTGAAATGCTTATGCTTAGAGGCAGTGAGGTGTCTTTAACGACTGTCGTTTCTTAATACTGAGCGTTGAATTGGCGAAGGAGCAATCACCTATTTTAACGAGTGGAAATCGAACTCACGACCTCCCGGTTGCGACGTGAAGTTGCTACCGCGACTGGTTCATTGATAATTGAAAAATACAACCTTTCTCTTCCGTATATACAGTACCGTGTTAATGAAATATTTCTATTTTTATAAATGGCATGCACTATTTTTATTCTATAATTGGCGTGCCAATTTGATTATGCCTTTTATAAATGTCGTGATTAAGTGCTATTGCAGAAGCAAATATTGTTTTAAAGAACTGAAAGTACCCCCGCTTCATTATATTCAAATGTTTCGTGCGTTTCTCAACTTCATGAACTTTTTTATATGTCACGCAACGAATAATAGGCAGCAATATATCACAATATCATGATTTAAATGTAACAAGTACCTGCATATTATGGGACACACAAATCAAATAATAGAAATTCTCAAGGGTTTTGCACCGTAAGCAGTGAATGAAGCTGTTCCACAACAATTCATGTAATGAATTACATTGTTGAAGCGTATGAGAATGTCTGAGTTTCGGAACCCAGGGGAAATCGAAATGGCGAAAAAACACACAAAGCTGATGACAAAAATCACCGAGAAGACTGAGAGACACCACAAGTTAGAGGAACGTGAAACAACGATCTATTATTTTTTTGCTCATCCTGTGTGTTAAGGCAATTTAGGTCTCCAGAACGAAAAAATATTCATGGCTTTCATCCTCGCTCAAATCCGAAACGGTGAACTATAAGGTTATGAAGCAGATTAATCAGACATTTTCCGCATACTCTTTTGAATATAAATTAGATTTCCTACGTTTCTTATAGCAATAAGAACGGAATAATGTCGATACATTTTTTTTATTACTGTAGTTGAGGAACATGGAAATTTGTGGCTGATGAACTGGATGGGACGAATAAAATTGTGTCGGGGAAAATCTGGATAATGTTGACATTGTGCGGATTCTTTCCTTTTCTTGAATAAGAGGTTGTGCCGTAAATTGCGAACTAAGTCCAGTGTTTACATGGAAATTGCCGACTTAGCCAAATTAGCAATCACAGCGTGGCAGGCATGAGCAGATATGGTAAGTAGATATGCAATGCAAATGCATTTTCCTTATTAGATTGCACTGCACTGATGAATTTACATTGTGTTTGAGTACTTGAATGAAACAGCTATTTTGCAATGTACTCTCCCAATTAATAACGAACAGTCATCAAACATCACTTTGAATTTATTCTGGAGTTTCTAGTTCAGTGGATTTTGCTTGTCGCGCTCTGGGGTAAGTTGATAGTTATGGATTTCTAGTATTCACCAGATACACTGAATAAATCCACTGATCATCGCTAGGTTTCTATGCATAAAATGCGTAAGATGATAAATTAGTGCACACAGATTATATGACTGTATATACGTCTTTCGAGTTAACAAGGAACGCTAAGAACAACTTTCTTAGGTTACTGTAGAATGCTTTGAGAGTTTCTCGCACATAAATCCATTATATGCTAAATATACATGTAATATCAGTATGTTCAACTGTAATTAATACCCCATGTGGAGGCTTTCTCAGGTTGTAAAGTCTTACTGGGAGATTAAAGGGGCATGGCCACGATTTTGGTCCCAAAAAACATTTCGATATTTTAAAATTGATATAACAAGTAATGTGTTAGTTATTGCTCACTAGTGATACCTCCGCTCTATACTTTAATTAATGTTGTCAATATAGTCCACAGGCACTTGACGCTTTAAATACATTATCCCGTAATCATGCCGCCATCTTGGTTTTCTTATTTAATTTCCGGTGAGAAGTTAGATTTATTTTAAGAATTAGACCCGTAGCCTCTAGCAGCAACTCTGCCATGGTGTACTGCTTCTCAGAAATGAAAATTCGGTAACGGGAGGACGGAAGTTGACATCATTATGAAAATGAAAGCCACAGAATTGTTGTCATGACCTCGAGTCAATGTCACAACGCACACATTGGTTTGGACATACTTTTCACTGGGTGCATGGATAGTATTAATATTGCCTTCTTATTGAAAGTGCATTTCCTTGAGTTAGATAACTTTGTTACCGTATGTTGTTTTTCTATATCAAACATTCTCTCTTCATTTACTTTATAAGCATTTTAAAAATTTAGAATTACCTTCATTCCAGAGTAGCTTATACCTAATAAATGTAATTCTTGCTTAATACTTACTGATAATCTTACTGTCATTACCGGGTAATTGTCATTATTTTCAGTCATGCGTTCATATACATGTAGCATGGTTGACAAACTTTCATTTATGCCTCTCTGATTAAAGATCGATCCTTTCACTTTGAAGTTCCTAATGTCAATGGAAAATAGAAGACGGAACTGTGAACGCAAAACTGAACGGTGAACGAACGGGAAAATGGTAACGTAGAACATTTCCGGGAATGTAATGGCAGCGTTACCTATGGAAATGAAGGGAGATATGCTGCAAGTTTCCTCAACTCAAAACGTATCTCATCTCGTTTATTTGTCACTATCACGCGTGCATTAAACGGACAGGGTTTCTTCCCTCCTACTGGCAGCCAAAAAGGGGGTTACAGAGTATGAATCTGTTTCCTGTTGTTTGATTGGTCCGCAAGTAATCCCGAGATCATTCGGATGAAGTCAGCCGGCCAACCTCGGAATATTTCGTACCTCCTACTAACTTCGGCTGTGTGACGGAAAGCGCCATTGAGATGTTGTTGTTTTTTTTACTGTTTACATGTGTTGACTTACAATCTTGATCATCATAATTATATTCTTTCAAAACAATGTTAGCATTAATTCTGAAGTGCAAAGTCCACATACTATTGAATAGACGCCATCTTTAAGAACTATTCAGGAATTGTTTCAAGCAAGCATTGTGTTTTCCCTGAGTGTTTTACGGCGGTTGCATCACAAAAGCAAGGCTGATACGCATACCAAGTACATGTACTATCATACAGCCGAGGTTTGAGGTAGTTTCCGGAATGAGCCGAGGTTGGCCGAGCGAGTGCAGACCAATCACACGACACCTAACATATTCGTACTCTGTGATTTCCTAGTGCACGCAAAATTGTGACAAATAAAAGAGATGAGCTGGGTTTTGAGTTGAAGATTGATTGATTATATATTGTTTTACACCCCTCTTGAGAATATTTCATTCATATGGAGACGTCACCATTACCGGTGAAGGGCTGCAAAATTTAGGTCTGTACTCGGCGCTCATGGACTTTGAGCAGGGAGGGATGTTTATTGTTCCACACCTGCTGTGACCTCGGAATTTGCGGTCTCATTCGAAGGACCGTAAAAGAAACTTTTAGTTTGATATCTCCCTGACGAGCAGAAGGGGGGTGCTCCGGCTTCAAGTGAGTCTTGGCGAGAGACTGATAAAAATTTGACGGCTGATGACTCTATTCAGCAAGGGACTTCATTGGCTCATCCTTATATTAATAGCAAATATTATTTGTTCTTAAAGTGTACATGTATACCACAAATTGACTATAACAATACTAAGCCTCAAACTCGCATTAACTATTTCCGTAAAATAAACAAGTGATAAAGCTAAAGAACTAAGAAAATTAAGCTCATCTGGATGTTAATTATCACAACAAAATTCTACTGAAAAAACTTTGACAACGATTGACGGGGTGTCGCGTCGAATACAACTAGCCAGAAACCCCAACCTTGAATAACTCCGGAGCTATTTCATAGGTTACAACTTCTAACAAATAAGTTAAACTACATGTAGGTGAAACGCCATGGTGTGAAATGAAATGTCTTGCCATATAAATTCTACATTCATATGAACAATCTGCCATAAATAGTTAAGGAGACTAAAAGTACCTCAAACTCCAATCAAGATTATAATAATAGAGTTGGGAGGTTTTGCCTTAAAGACTATATACACAAGATATGAAAACCCAACCCGAAATATTTGACAGATTTTTCTTAAAATCAAACTTCGAGTTCAAGGTTGCAGAGCCAAAAGTAATGTAGAGTAGGTATACAACATGAAATATCTAATTTAAATACTTCAGGAAATATTTCAAGTCAAGGTCACAAGATTATACACCAATGCATCACATGAAAGGTGTTGCTGTAACGAATGTAAATACAAAATATGAAAATCCTAGCTTATATCATAATGTATATGAAGAGATTCCATTTATCAGAATATGTTATTCTTTGAACCCGTAATGTGGCCCAAATCTACATGTACATGCGGGGATCATGGTTTTAATAAAATTGAATCTACACTATGTCAGGAAGCTTCCTAGTCACCTTGATAAGCTTTTAAAAGATTTTTTTCTACATATCAGCATGGAAAATTTTGATTCCCTAATAGATGTGAACTCAGGGACCATGACTTAAACAAATTTAATCTACGCAGATTTCATTTAAATCTTCAATTGTTTGGCCTAGTGGTACCTAAGAAGACTTTTTAAAAGACATATATACATGTATAAATATATTATCAGCTCTGGTGTATTATCAATTTATCATGTGTACTACAATGCGCGGCAGTTTTAATTAAACAGATTGCTAGCCACAAGTGCTATATATAATTCAGGGTAACGGATCGAATTTGACCGATATTCAATACTCTAGCTGACATTAGCCATTAAATTTACAAAACGTAATACGATTCTTGCGATCATGTTCCTTAATCAAAGTTCCATCAATACCATTTTGTGATCTTGTTTACCACAGCCCCGTGTTTAACTAGTTCTCTTTCTATCAAGAAGTCAATAATATTGATAAAATAGGTCAGATACCTTTATTTTTTCATGCATAATATGAATATACGGGATCTTCTTACGACACGCAAGAGGATGCTGGGGACCTATTCTAACCAGGACCCCCAAGGATGTAAACTCATTAGAGAGTAAATTTTGATCATTAGAATTGAAAAACAAATTTTGGGAGGAAATTATGAATCAGTCGCTTTATTATATGTTGCTTTCTATCATACACCTAAAGGTGCGTGGTCTGTATTAAGCGTATTTTATGAATTAGCGAAATCTAAAAGCTATCCTTTTGATATTTTTATGTGCAATTGTGCATTTGTATAAGCATAATAATTACATATACTTCGTTTTTATTAAAAATAAATGTCTCCGCACTCCATATTGAAAGTGCTCCAAATTACTACCTCCTCTCTTTAATGTACTACATGGTATAGAGGAGAAAGCACGAGTAGGAACATATATATTATGAACAGTACTTTGTGTATTGAGGAAAAAAGATGGAGAAAATAACCAAAATTGATGTAACCACATCTACTGATTTCTCCATTTACCTGACCAAGACAATGTGTTCACGGCGGCTGTGACCGGTCGTCAGGGGATGCTTACTCCTCCTAGGCACCTGATCCCATATCTGGTGTGTCCAGCGGTCCGTGCGTGTCCAACTCTTCTTTTGATATCTATGTGGGACTTACATGTATAATATTGATTTTTTGCCTACCCATCGTTCCGTTTGTCATAGAGTTGAGTTGTTAGTGTGCCGTAAATATCTATGTTTAATAAAATACCCAAGTACGAAGCAGATATGGAAGATTCTATAAGGTTTCATATTTATAGTTTGCTTGGATATATCGAATCGACGTATGAATGAAAAAGTTATAGGAGAATTGTTCGCAAGCTATTTTACATCCTCCATCCCTCGTAGATCTTTAAAGAAAGTACGGTTTTGGTATGCGCTACATGACTATACATTTAGTATTTTTTACAAATATACATAGATGATTTTTAAAAATGTGTATGTGTGTGCGCGCGCAACTCATCAAGTAGACTCCATCCAGTTTTTTTGCTGCGTTAGTATTAAAGGGGCATAGGCTTTTGCTGCGTTAGTATTAAAGGGGCATAGACACGGTTTTTTTTTTTTTCATTTTAGTGTTTGTAGTTCACCCTTATTTCTAATGTTCAGCAAAAATTTGAATGTCAGTTGGTGAGATACAGCACTCACTATTCTTTGTTATGTAAACAAGTTTCGTGCCATGTTTTTGTTTACATGTGTTAAATTGCTATTAAAATTTAAATTAAAGCAGATTTTTCAAATTACATTGTACAAGTTCATTGTGAACACAATCAGTTCCTAACTTTCTAGTGTTTCTCACACCTAATTATGTTTTAAATATGATATGTTCTATGTAATAAAAAACATGGCACGAACCTTGGTTACATAAAAAAGAATTGGAGAGTGTTGCATCTCTCTTGTAACTCACCAACTGACAATAATTTTTTTTTCCAGACCATTAGAAATGCCTTAGTTAAACATTGTAGACATGAAATATGAGAGGGGGGGGGGTTGTAGAATTGGAACATTGTTAGCTCAGAACATGTCCATCTTTCCTGTAAAGGATATTTTGTTTTTTCCTGTTGTGGGCGGCGTAAAGAAGAATGCACCCTTTGCTCGGTGTTTCCTTTCATTAATTGATTCAACATTTCCTTCCAGATCTAATATCACTCGTTCATGTCTCCATGGTGTCTAGGCTGCGTTAGGATCGGTGGCTCAAATGTTAATTAATACAATAATATAAATTCTGCCCCGGAATAATACATTGTTGTTTTGGGGATTTCTATACCAAATGTTCAATGAATTGAAATGTATATCCATTGGCAACATTTTAATGTCTTTTGAAAAATTCATTCAAGGTTTGCATTCCCCATATTGTCTGTATTGAATTGTAAATTTCTCCTAGCAGGAATACATACCACAATGGAGGTACATCACTATCACTATTGCAATATGTTTTGTTCAACATTTTAATGTTCCCCAAACATAGACTGGAAACATAATTATTATTACATATAAGTTGATTACAATATTGTTTTTATTCCTTTCTTTATTAATGATATCTTCCGGTTTTGTCGCCAAGATTTCCAAGAGATGGTTCCAAAGATTTTCTAGAAACTAAGAATAAAGCTATTTTTTCCACTGATAGAGTAATTCAATCATAACACAGCAGGTGCGTGATTTACATGCTACTAGTATTAGAAGCGGTATTAAGGATGTTGTAGGCCGAGCTTTTGAGAACAACTGCGCAGGACACTATACTAAGTATATTACTGGTTCAATACTGACCTCATCGGTGCAAACATATTACACATTTACAACTGATCCCTGTCCAGTTGAACAATGATTTTTGTGTCAATTAGATATTGAAAGTGTTTGGTAGGGACCTATATTTTGGTTGCGGAAGGATTGAATTAATCAAAAGCATTATTTTACAGTTTCTATTTCATCCAATATACCTTCTATTTTTTATACCCTATTCGTATATTACAGTTTTAAAATTAATAATACAACTAGTTCTAAATATTTGTTATTAATTAATTTTGTTAAGGTATTTTTCCAAACAAAATACTATTCTTTAAAAAGTCCGGTTCATTTACTCGAAATTCTGTGCAAAAATCAGTATTTTGGCCAATATTTTAAAAATTTGACCGAAATCCTCTACTTTTTAAAGTTTATTTTTTAAATTTTGAGACAATACTCTGAATATTACATGAATTTTAAGAAATTGACATCACTCCTAAAATGTATTTTTTAACTTTGAAATTCGAAATCAAGAGTTTTCCGTATATCAAGTGCAGAAAGGTCATTATTTCCATTACAAGTATTAAACCAAAAGACGAATGGAGTTTAAAATTAAATCTTGAGTAAATTTTAAGTGCAAATAGGTCATGTTAAGACACCATAGCTCGAAAACAAGCATGAAAACTCAGATTTTTCTTTTAATTTCCCGATTCTCTTTCATTGTAGAATTCAAAAATAACACTTCCCAAAAATGACATCACTTTTAAACCTCACCCTAGAACCTCTTTAAAATCATCTCCCCTTTGATAGTTATGTCGTATATCTTCTTGTAAACATAAAGTACAGTTCATTATTTTCATTTTAGAGATATCGGTCGACAGTGGATGCTTACTCCTCCCAGACACCTGATCCCACTTTCTGGTGTATCCGGGAGTCTGTGTTTGCCTATATTTCGTTTTGTATTTTGTTTGGGACAGCAAATTATTTTATGTAGTCTTTAGAGACCAGGTCTTCCAACAATCCGTTGGTATACCTATGGGCACTAATTGTGTCCCCTTATTGGCAGAATTATTTTTATATTCATATGAAGCAGAATTTGTTCAAAAACTGTTACGGGATAAAAACAAAAAACTTGCAGTGTCCTTCAACCTTACATATAGGTATATAGATGATGTGCTATCAATTAACAATCATAATTTTCACATTTATGTCCATTTTTTTTTAGTTTGATAGTATTTATTGAGACACAAACAAGATTCAAACTTACAAATGCAATAAAACAATAATCATACAGTATCAACATTAATGCATGATATGTACGGAGAAAGGGTGAAGACAGAAGAGAAGGGTGGTGTAAGAGAGAGAGAGAGAGCAAAATTTTTATTTTTATTTTTGAACATATTCAATCATGATAAGGTTGTGTTAATCATATGCTATGTAGATA
>CAJDSM010136534.1:0-13236 GCA_903981925.1 Ostrea lurida | reverse complement strand
TAATACTGTGAATAGTACTACAGTACATGTATAGGGTGGACGTAACTCTATCAGTTTTTTATAATGTGACATAGTACTGACAGTGTCTGTAATGGTGACCTAATTCTGCTGCAGTTTTTATACTGTACATAAGTACTACAGTATCTGTATGGTGAACCTAAATTCTACAGTTCTTATACTGTGACAAGTACTACAGTGTCTTATGGTGACATAATATCACAGTTTTTATACTGTGACATAGTATACAGTACATGTATGGTGACATCTAAGTTTTTACTACTGTGACATATACTACATGTGTCTGTATGTGACCTAAATTCTACAGCTTTTATACTGTGACGATAATGTACTACAGTTATCCTCTATATGGTGCGTCATTCTACCAGTTTGTTTATCTGGTGAAGCTAGTACTACCGTGTACATTTATGGTGACGTAATATCTACAGTTTTTATTCTTGTGACTGTTACTACTAGTACCACTGTATGGACATATCTACAATTTTTATACTGTGACATGTCCAACTACAGTGTCTGTTCGTGGACATCAATCATACTACTAGTTGTTTTCATGACTGTATACAGTAGTCTGACAGTAGTCCGTACTTTACTGAATAATTCTAACATCTTTTATACTGTGAATATGTACTAATGTCTGTAATGTTGATGACATAATTCTAACAGTTTTTATACTGGACATAGTACTACGTGTCTGTATGGTTGAATGCTGTATGATGAAAGTATGCATGTATTACATTTCATTTTTAAGTTCTTATTAGGGGATATCGGGTAATTCTGGACAGCGGGTAATTCGGCAGTTTCAATGACTTCCTTATGTAAATACTACATATCCCTTGTCTGTGACATATCTATTGAGTAAAGTCGATGGGGCTTTTTTATCTTCTGTTGTTTGTTTTCTTATATATTGTTTGATCAAAATTCCGAAGTATTTCGATTGAACTATTGAATTCAATTATTGAACTTTGGCCTTTATACTTTTGCATGCTATTTTTGCGGAAATTTTAAAGGCCAGACAAAGAAAAAGAAAAAACTCTAAACCTCAATCACAAGCGTAATATTTCTAGTTTGCAGTATCAAAAGACTAAGAGAACCTGAAAAGTTAAGTGAATATAAACTTTCCAGTTGAATAAGTGATTCCACGTCCTAAGTCAATGGAAATAATAATTTGTTATGCTGTCCGGAATACCCCACCGTTTTCCTTGAGTCGGGTAAATGTCTGGACGATATAATAGGTGCAAAGCCTTACAATATTCAATGAAAACTTGTATCATGTAGAAAATGAATCTAATTTGGTTATTCTGTAAATATATTTACTAATATACAAAGTGAAAACATTTAAATCAATTACAAATACATATGGAAACACCAAAATCACAAGCGTCAATATTTTTCTGAGTTTGCAGTATCAAAAGACTAGAGTAATTGAAAGTTAAGTGAATATAAATTTTCCGTTGGAAATAAGTGATAAACGTCTAAGTCAATGAAATAATTATTTGTTATGCTGTTCCGGAAATTACCCACCGTTTTCCTTGTAGTCGGGTATTCTGACGAGTACCAAATAGGTGCAGGGCTACAATATTCAATTGAAACTTGTATGCATTAGAAAATGAATATAAATTGTTATTCTGTAAATTATTTACTAAATATAAAGTGAAACATTCCTAAATCATTACAAATCACATCATTGAACCAAATCTCAACATCGAAAATTAATAAAAACGGTAGGCGGATCAAAATTAAAGATGTGGCCCACAACAAGTCTAAGATTCCTGAGAGATAGTAGATCATCTGTTTGTATAAATGCTCGTTTGTAAAAATCGTTCAAAATGAAACTAAGCTATTCTGATACATTTGAAAACATATTTTGGTAGACACGTTTTCTTTAATTACAAACGATTTATAAATAAAATAAAAATAGTCAGTTTTCCAACGAATTCACTCATGGTGCGATTGAAGTTGCACAAAATTATATACATCTGTCCGGAAATTACACGTCTCTTCCGAATTACCCACTCTCAGTGGCATCTTTATTTTGAAATATTGAATAAATCTTACAGAAAATCTTCAATAACATCGGTCATGCAATTCTAATGTCATGAAATTTTGAAGTCGAATTGAAATTTGTGACTAATTATCAGATTCTCATTGATCATTGTTTCAAACAGCGTTGGCATTTATTACTGTCCGGAATTAACCCGATATCCCCTAGTATTTCTGTCCAGATTCATTTATTGCCATTCACAGGGTCAATTGAAGAGCAATTAAAGATGACCTTCTGACTGTGAAAGTTGTTTCTATAAGTATATAATGAATAAGGGGTCAAAAAGTAACGTTTTAAAATGAGATTGAATCTTCAGTGCTCTTCTAACATCAGTCACATGTATTTTCCAAATTTCATATCAAACAGGAAACACACCCACAGAGTTATATTAATAGGCAAAACATGTGTTGTGAGCTAATAGCATTATAACATATCATTTAATTCAGTTATATAAGAAGTGATTAGACACACAGCACGCCAGAACACTTCATCAAACCCACGCGTCATATATCTCACCTTATATATATCATGAGAGTATTAATATTAGGATCTTTTTCTGGATCTCCACATAAAACAGGTGAGCATAATTTATCCGACTGTGATACGTCGTAAGAGGAGGATCGCGGGAGAACCGTCGGACATGATGCGAATCAGAGAACTGGTGTTAGTATTATTCACCGTATATATATGGAACGAACAATATACTTATTCGTATATCTATGTTTTTTCAGGTAGTGCACAGCTAGTTATCACAAAGATTTCTAGAACGGGAAAAATTTTCATCAAAACCCGAGGCTCCCCACACCATTATACGAGTAGCGTTAATCTGTCTCACAAACCAAAAGATGAAGCTACGACTAGAAAGATCAGCAAAATCGTATCCCGAAGATATAATATTGTAAAGACTTTTTATATTCACACGATATGAGACAGAGAAAGAGAGCGATAATGCATAAGATAATAGAGAATATTAGAGAGCCAGAGCATGATCTAGGTAGTATCAAGGACAGTAATTCTTACACACAAGAATAAAACCGTGAGCTAGTACCATGACACAGTAACTCCAGGTGCATGTATTGTGAACATACCTAATTGCTGTACCAGTACTTACTTTTGACAACACAAATAATCTTCATATCCATAAGAATTGCTCCGATTTTAAATGATCCTCCATAACACTACAATGCATGTTTGTACTTTGACATAATACTACAATATAGTGTACTGTAGCTGAACTGTGGTTACTGTACTGTAATTATGCATCGACGATAGTACTGTACTGTAACTAGTGCATGTCATAAGTCCTGTACTGTAACTTAGTGTGTGTACAATAGTAACCTGTACTGAAACTTTAGTGTGTGTGTACATAGTATCTGTACCGTACTCCAGTAGTGCGGTACATAGTACCTGTACTGTAATTTAAATGCGTGTACACTTATTATAGTACCTGTACTTTAACTTAGTAGAAGTCCGAAACCTCGTTCTTCTGTCGACTTGATGGACTGAGAAAAAAGTTCGAGATATCCGGGGGTTTCCGAGTATCGAATGTTAAACTTCCAATATCACTTGTTTTGAATTACCATCTCACTTATCGCTTGGGCCAAACGTACTCATTTCTTTACGCATCGTTATTTTTAATCGAATTTTTCAGCCATGTCCGAAAGCGTGTTGCGTGGGACACTGTATTTCCTTGGCGATGGCGGCTTTTGATCGTTCACTTCTTCACATTCATTAAACTGCTTGAAATTTAGTTTCTATGGTATGGAACTTTCAATGTCCTTTTACACCTCCAGATAATCCACTATCCCCCGGGTTTCAGACCGGCGTCCTTTTATTGAATTGCTTATCTGTTTTTGTCTTGAGACGATGGGTGAATTGCGGTTTTGTCTTTGAGAATGGTGTGGAATTTGGCATAAAAATCGTACCCTATATAGGAAAATATCTTTTAATTGTTAATGTACATTACTTGTACTTGTTTTTGAGTTTTGTAGCGTGAATTTATAAACACACTTCCCGTGTGCTGTGAATCGGCCGATGCAATCACAGATTACGTAACTGCACCCGCACTCGAGCAGAATGTTGTGATCCCCTGTTATCATTAACGCTCATCGACAGAATCTGATTATGTCGGCAGCCGGAAAATAATCTTGAGTTTCACATAAACCAGGCGTAAAGGTTTGTCCCTAATATTGTGTGAGAGTGAAGGAGTATTCGAGACACACCGTGTCGAGATATCCGAGGTTTTTTTGAAATCATATAATACGGTCCGGGACCGCCAACCTCAGTTCGACCAACATCCGTAGTGTTCGAACCTATACCGCAGTTTCGAGTTACGCGAGAGTAACTTGTACTGTACAATAGTACCTTACTGTAACTGTAGTGCAATGACGATAGTACCTGTTACTGTAACTTAGTGCATGTCAATAGTACTGTACTGTTAATTAGTGCACTGTAATAGTACCCTTACGTAACTTAGTCGTGTACGGAGTACTGTACGTAAACTTAGAGCGTGTTAAGATAGTATCTGTACTGTAACTTAAGTGCGTGTACAATATATCTGTACTGGTAACTAGTGCCTGAACAATAGTACAATGGAACCTTTGTAACTTAATCGTGCTGTACATTAGTACTTGTATTCTCGTACTTAGTGCGTTACGATAGTACCCTTGTACTGTATCTTAAGTGCATGTAACAATCAGTAACCTGTACTGTAAATTATGCATGTACACATAGTGCCTGATACTGCTATTTAGTGCATGTACAATGTACTTGTGAACTGTAACTGTGAGTGCGGTACAATAGTAACCTGTACTGTAACATTAGTGCGTGTACAGATAGTATCCAGCTGTATAGGGCTGCATTAGTGTACAGTAGAGAATGTAAATTGATCATGTGTGCTATATAGTGCACTCAGCACACGGAATAGCAGAATCGACGATCAGAGGTGAGTTTGGACCCAGCGACAAAAGTAGGTAGAGGAAGCACCACACCAGAGAGTTCATTCAGTCCGAGTAGGAGGAGCGCATCATAGGAGGATGAAAGTTTCCATCAAAAATCTCGGTGATAACCTGCATATCACTCGAAAAATCATAGATTTAATCTTTATCATTTAATTTTAATGCAAGCTTATACAAGAATCGAGAGAGGAACGGTAATAATGACATGTGGAGATTGCGTATAGTAAATATCATATCGTATGTCACGTGAGCAACTAACATGATAGTCGAGAGAGAAATTAAACGCTATCCGAGAGTCTTGAAAAGTGCTGTAGCAACCTATTTAAATGAACCAAATGAGAATTGGCGCTAGGTGACAATCTTCTTAGAGTACGTAACTAGTGATTATCGTTAACAGTATTTTACAATCAATGAAGTACCACACACTCGAACAGTATTTGACTCACGGCGATAAGACGGCTGTGAAGTGACCTGAGGAGCTTTATATCTCGTGAGAAGACGAACGACGTTTACGGCTCAGAGAGATTCTCAGTTCTTGAAACTCTACACACCTACCGGAGAGAGGGAGGCGAAACAAAAATTGAGCCTTAAAAAGATAAATCAGATTTCTTGTAAGACAATTAAGACACCAATGAAGCGTGATGCGGTAGCCACATTATCAGAGTCAGTTGTATACCCGACGAGATATATTATGTGCAGCGCGTGAGAAAACTGCTGCTAAGCATGAGTCCTTCACGCTTTCATATTATATATGTTTGGCGAGAAGTCAGCAGTAGTAAAACAAAATAGAAGTTACCGAGTGAGTAAAATCAACACCACACTCT
This sequence comes from Ostrea lurida, assembly GCA_903981925.1. Taxonomy (NCBI): domain Eukaryota; kingdom Metazoa; phylum Mollusca; class Bivalvia; order Ostreida; family Ostreidae; genus Ostrea; species Ostrea lurida. The sequence continues at coordinate 7,396 of CAJDSM010136534.1, read as the reverse complement.
CGCTCGAGAGAGCTTCGCGACCTATCACACACACACCAGGCATAGTGGCAGAAGATTAGCCACCTAGAATCAAGCAAATAAAATTTGTCAAAAAACTATTTTTGTAATTCCAAAATATTCCAGATATAATTCATAAAGGAGAGCACCAGTAACCGACGGAGACAGAGCCGCCGATAATAGATGGAGGCTTAATAATTTATTTAAGGACACCACATCTGACCAGATAACATGACGTTGTCAAGAGATTTTCGAGACGACAGAAAGACTACATATGTCACATGATACTCTGTCACTACATGCGAGCGGCGTGAAGGCAGCATAAGGACAACGAGCAAGTGGAGAGAGCAGATCAGACACAGTGTTAACATACAAGCAATGAAGGTATATCAACACGCAGAGGAAGGAGAAAGAATATAAGGCACCAGTCAAATAATGAACAAGCACCTATATGAGTTGGCAATAGATACGGAAGAGCTCTGACCATACCTGAGCATATATGTGAGTGGACAGAGTATCTGCAGAAAAAACCTGAAGATGACATCACACCATGGATTCAACATCACAGTATGGAGCGAGAGAATACAAAAAATCATTTGAGAGACAAACTGAATTTCAGTGGCAAGGGACAATATAGAGCAGTTTTAATCCGCGCAAAAAAATTCATTATATATGAAACTGAGTGCTCAGAGATTTAGTATTCAGTTGTATATACCACTAGGGAACAAAGTGAAGCAGTGAATTTATTTTGATAAAATAAATTTTACATTATATAAATATCAGAATTTTTAATTCTTTTTTTTTCACAAAAAGAATGATATAAATACATTGAGTAAGATACAACAGATCCACCAGTCAGTGTTTTTTCTAGGAAAGTACTTTTAGTATGATCTCTTGAAATGATTCAAATGCACACGCGAAGATAAACAAAATTTATGGGAAAGGAAATAACAGGCTCGAATAAACGTGAGGTAGGAACTACACGCAAGAGATTAGCAACATTTGAGCTCTTCAATTTTTACGTGGATTATTTCCCCCCAGGAATGGGGCCCACAGTTCAATGCATTAAATTACAAATCACATCATTCAAGAAAAAATATTTCAGTCCAATCCTTCCCAGAAATGTCAATCACACGATGCTCTGAAACAGTCTACATGTAAACAAAATCATATTTCCAGACCAGAATTATTTTCATAATCCCTGACATCGAATGAGTAGACAACAAAAAACATACTTAGCAGGGAAGGAAGCAATCTATTAAGATAGTGAATTGTCTAAGTAGATTTGTAAAGAGTGAAGTGAAGTCATCTTAAGCAAAAATACACATAAGAGCCATTAGATCTTATGTTGTACCGGTGTTTATAGAGAGATATAGGACACATCACCAATTCATCAAATTTCCTATCACTCAACCGACTGTGATGAGACGCAATACTTCAGATATGGAGAGAGATAGAGAGTTAGTTGTTGACACATCTGGATTTCATATACGATCTGAGATTGTATGGAAAACGCCTTCGCGAGAGTGAAAACAAAGAGTAGAGCTAGAACACCAGTAACTATGAGAGGAAATGACACGAATATAGAGAAGATTATTAACAACACGCGAGGAGTGCACTGCGGAATCCACGCGTTCGCGCTTCTCGTCATAAGAGATGCTGCTAAAACGAGCAATGAGTAACATGCATACTGTACCTTCGATCGTAGGCATAGTGAGCTATTCCTTGTATTCTTGTTTCATGTGCTTGACACAGTAAAAATACACTTTCTTCCAAATGCTGCCACTTCTTTATACATAATCTTTCAGCAACCGAATTAAGACCATAGTTAAGGGAAGGCCCAGAGAAGCTGAAAAGAAACAGAAATTCATATGATAAGCACTAGTATTGAATAATGTCCAACCATTTTGTTCAGTGGTTTCCAATAACCTCAAGCACCTTTTGGGTTTAATTTCCGCTGTCCGTGAGACTGCCCTAAAATGTTTTCCACTATCCATTGAAAAATTCGGACTGATCCAAACTTTCTAACTGCCGCCCCAAGACCTGTGCATGACGTTTTGAAGCGTGACGGCTAAACTCTTCCATGTTCCATATCATTCAAGTTTCGTCGAATCGTTATTTGACAAATTTTTTGGAAACACTTTTTTTTCCACACTTGGTTCTGTTTAAAAATCTGCAAAACGTGAGAAAAGGAATTTGAATATACATTCCTTTTACCTGTTTAAATTTTCGAAATGTTTTTTTTAAATGTCATTTTTGAAACCACCCAACAAAATGGTAAAAGTAAAGCTCATTAGAACTTTGGATTACCAATGATTACTAATAAGAAAATGTTTATCTGTAATTCAATAAGTGCATGTACATGTATCCCCTGTCCTTGAGTCTGAACCCAGGGGACAATACAATTTACATTCAAAGTACATTTCCGCTCAGCGTAACATTCACCCAGGTTGTCTTTAACGATAGGAAGGGATTAAAATAGACTATTTAGTAAAGCTGTACGAACCGCCAAGTTGCTTGTTTTTTATACGTAACTCAACGGCACACACCATTTTTCTTAACCACTCGTTCAATTAACAACGCTTGTTTTCAGTAGTATGCATAGTATAAAAACTGTAGAATTATGTCATCATACATGTACTGTAGTACTATGTCACAGTACTGTAGTATTTTAAGTCACTGCACAGATACTTTAGTATTGTCACAAAAAACATACTGTACTACGATGTCACAGTTCAGGTACTGCAGCACTATATCACAGTACATGTACACTGTAGTATTACGTCATGGAATAAGTACTGTATTTGAATTTATGTTTTTAAAGAAGCCCAACTTTGCAACATAAATTTTTCAGATATTACTGTATATGACAGCAGTTAATCCTTAGCGTACTGAGGTTGAGCAAAACCTGTAATACAATCCTTTAAGTGTAACACAAGATTTAAAAACAAGAGGCAATAGTGACCTTGACCCTGAAAAGCAATAGGGTTTATCCTCTCTTCATGGGCAACAATTGTGGAAGGTTTTAAGGATTCTCTGATGAATGTTGTATCTTCTATCTCATTAACAACTTGAAGAAATTTAAGCAATTATCAATAGTAACCTTGACCTTTGACATTGAAAATCAATAAGGTTCATCCTCTCTCCATGGGCAACATTTGTGGGAGGATTGACAATTCTCTGATTCCACCTTGTTCACAAGATTTTTAAGACAACAGTCAATAGTGATCTTGATCTTTGACCTTGAAAATGAATAGAATTCATCCTCTCTCCATAAGCAACATTTGTGGAAGGTTTCTCTGATAAATGCTGTGTCTTTTTATATTGTTCACAAGAACTTTAGGCCATAGTCAATATTGACCTTGAAAATAGAGTTCATCCTCTCTCCATCAGCAACATTTGTGGAAGGTTTGATAATTCTCTGATAATTGCTGTGTCTTCAATTTTGTTCACAAGAATTTTAGGCAATTGTCAATAGTGACCTTGACCTTGAAAATCAATAGGTTTCATCCACTCTCCATGGGCAACATTTGTGGAGGGTTTGATGATCCTTTGAAGAATACCCTTACTTTGATCTTGTTCACAAGGTTCCAGACAAACACACACAGCCACACGGTCACAATGCTATATCCCGGGCCCTCTGCAACTAGTTACAAGAGGATAAAAAATACAGTATAAGCAGAAGTTTTAGCAAGGATCTAATTTTAGCATTATTAGCAAGGGTTTTGAGATCGTTAAAAATAAATATCACTAACAATTCATTCGAAATCATCAGTTGAGCTTTTCAAAACAATAAATTATAAAATCGCTAAAATTATTTATCGCCAAAAGATGAAATACCACTTTTTATGGTAAAAACGCTAAGCTTGTGTCTTGCTAAAAATTCTACTGAAGAGAGTCATTGCCTAGCAATTCTGAATTACTACATATTCTAAAAAAAATATACTTGTATTCTATAGCAAACAATATATTTTAGGAAATCTTTTAAAAGTAAAAATCAAAGTCAAAAATGATTTGAATGTGTAGTAGAAAATTGGATACTGTTCAACTAGCCCAGATTATGTTTCCCTTCTACTGCAGGTTCCTATTCCATGCGGACTTCATATTACGAAATGATTCGTGAATGTTAACTCGTTTTGTGAGTGGAGTGGATCACGAGTTTTACATACACAATGATACATGTATTTTAGCTATTTAGGAATCTACAGATACTTAATGCAGGGCAACACATTTACATTACTATAGTCTGAGAGAGTCTATCGGGACATTGGCATGGTACAAAATCTAAGAGAAAAAACATTTTAAAGTTTAACACTTACAATCGGTGCTTCATTTTAATGTTGATTGTCAATGCACCTTTAAAAATTAATTAACAGAATTCTTCCTTGCTAAGCTGATTTGTGAGCAATTAACCAGTTTCAATGTGTGAATCATTAGATATAGTATTTTAAGTATAAACAGATGTTTGTCAAGGAGAGCAACTCTGAAGAACAAATAATACTAATGATAAAGAAACAGGGAAGTTGTGGATGACTTTGTATTAATCATAGAAAAAAGGATGGCTTCATAGAAAAAGTCTATTGCAATCATGTGTTACAATGTACATAGTTGACAAGCTATTATATGAAATTGTTGATCTTACATACAGTTCACTACCCCTTACATGTTAAGCATCAAAAGAGAAACAACTGCAGCAATATTTCAGACAGACAATTAACAAAGCAGGTGAATCCAGCTATTAGCGAGAATCTGCCTGAGGGGCCACAAACCTTTCCCTTCCCTTACCCTTTCACAATTTCTTCCACATCCCTAATATTTTATTCCTGCTTCACTGTCCCTTTACTTTCTACTTCTGTCCCTTCCACCCTCTATTCAGATTTAAACTTTCAGATGAAGGTGTAATGTACATACTCAGTTCGTGAGAAACATGAGACCTATGGACCACAATGCTTACCTGGGTCACACTAGTCCTGCTGTTCTTCAGACCATTTTTAAAAGAATGTTTAACCTTTATATTCTCACCAAATAAATTGAACCTACATCATAACCCCATGGATCTTGACAAAACTTTCATCCACACAGCATAAGTATGCTTTAATATAAATATTATTTTCTCGACCTTGCTGTTTTGGTGATTTTTTCCCCCACTATATTCATGTAAAAATCTGATTCCCGATTCTAGCTCCACTCTAATCCCGGGCCCATAATTTGAATAATTTTGGTCTTTTATTTTCCCCATAAATCTTAAAAAGGTTTGTGCACAAACTTTCAGCTTTTCAGATATATTCTGGAAACAAAAGTGTGAAAAATGGACACAAACCCAAATCTATGTCCCTGCTTTTAGCAAACAGCTCACTTGAGGTTTCACTTTTTAGGTGAGCTAGGACTTCAAACCATTCAGCCTTCAACTCAGACAAGCTAAATTAATCAGCCTTCAGTTCAGTAAAGCTAAAACAGTGTACTAAAGACAGCGTTATACTTACGGATGGAATTTGTACATGCCAACTGTCACCAATTGAGTAATCACAAAGCACAAGATCAAAATGATTGTGTACTCAATAAAGTTTTCAAAGATGAAAGGACTGTGCACATTTCTCTTGGTGTCTAATAAATCCCTGAAAACATAAAGGATTAAAACAAAATAATGATAAATAATGTTACATTAATTTAGTAGATGTTGATATAGCAAAAATCATCTCATTCAACTTTACAAAATAATGTTTAAAAAAAAGTTTTTAAAAAAACATATCAGTTAATTATTCTTCTATAGTTCAGTTCTGGAAGTACAGGTATTATCAAATCATGACTCACTCTCTCTTCTTTGCCTCCATTTCATTGTATGTCATTTCATCTGGTTGTTTTGTGAAACTTAGACAGTACTCATATGCAGTCTTCAGCTCTCTGAATTTTTCCTCATCTCCTGTATTAGTGTCTGGGTGAATCTGTAAACAGAAAACAAAATGGAAATATCATGCTACTATAATTTTTAATATTTTCAAAAGCCAACATCAATGGAATAATGAATTACAAAACTATCCATTCCGATTCAAAGTTACTGGTTGAACAATACATGTACTTGTGATAGGCAGAATGATCCAAAGCAATTTCTAACCCATACCACCTCTCTTTTGTTTTTGAAACAAATGATTTTCTGGTAGTAAACAACACTGCTACACATAGCCATATGTCCCCTCCTCCCTCCCCACCCCAGGTTGAACCACAAAAATCCAATATTGAAAACTCCTGTAACTCCTGTATAAGTTGAATGAAAATCGCAGACCAATATGATCAACTACATATAGTGACTAACAATCCTTCAAAATTTGAATGAAATTCATTGAGCACTTTACAAGGAGTTGCATCGTCAAATGGGACAGATGGACACTGGCATTCTATGCCCCATTCTGCAATGAAGCGGGGGATAATAAAACATGAAAGACATTTTATTGCATCCTCTGCATAATAGAATTTTACATGTTAAACTCACTCTGGGGCCAAAATCCTCTACCCTGAGATCATGATAAGCACACTCTAGGACCCATAATTTACCCTGGGTAAGTGATAAAATGACCCAAATCTTCAACACTGAAGCATGGTATAAAAACACTCTGGGTCCAAATAACTCTACCTTGCAGATATGATACAACACAAAGTCTAGACCCAAATATTCTGTCCTAGGCCCAAGGACATTATATAGCACACCCTATGGAGCCCAAATCCTCTTTCCTTGAGAGATGATATAACACACTCTAAGACCCAAATCTTCTACCCTTGACAGATGATAAACCACTCCAAGACCCAAAACTCTCTACCCCGTCGGACAGATGATATAACCACTCCAAGACCCAAAATCTTCTACCCTCGACAGATGATATAACCCACTCCAGACCCAAAATCATTCTACCCTCGACAGATGATATAAACCCACTCCAGACCAAATTACTCCCTGACAGATGATATAACCCACTCCAAGACCCAAAATCTTCTACCCTCGACAGAAATAACCCACTCCAAGACCCAAAAATCTTCTACCCTGACAGATGATATAACCCCACTCCAAGACCCAAAATCTTCTACCCTTGACAGATGATATAACCCACTCCAAGACCAAAATCTTCTTACCCTTGACAGATGATATAACCACTCCAAGACCCAAAATCTTCTACCATTGACAGATAATAACACACTCCAAGACCCAAAATCTTCTTACCCTTGGGTAAACGATATAGCATGCTCTGAGATACAAACTTACCCTGGACACAAGTAATGAAATAATGAAATGTGTGAAGTATAAATGATTATATCAGTTACTAATGATCTATTTGAAATTTATTACATATACTGCTGATTTCATGAAATAGGCAAAGTACATAATTATGTTCCCCAAACAAAGTTTGGG
>CAJDSM010136526.1:1328-11689 GCA_903981925.1 Ostrea lurida | reverse complement strand
ACCCTGTCCCTTCTTCAGAGAATTATGGTTTACAAGCAATTCATGAAGGATGAAAAAAACAACAAAATTCATAAAACAACTAATTCTAACACTCGGAAAACGATGGGATATTATCACTGTCTTAACTTAAATATATATAAATTGATTGCAAATATGTAGACAGTATCATTATCTACCCATCGTTGCCGTAGTGTAAGTAATTATAGTGTATTAGATTTTTTGTTGTTTTTTCATTCTTCATGTATTTCTTGTAGACCATATGAATCGTTCGAAAGGGACTAGGTCGTCCCGAAAAATTTGACAAATTTAATTGTTCCGTTGTCGTTGGTCATATCTAGATGAGTGCTATTATAAATATAAAATGGGAAGAACAAGTATCGAAAGCGTAACATAGTCACAAAAACATACATACAAAATTCGAGTGAATAGTGGCAACACGGACCTTCGACGCAAAGCGAAGGCAGGATCAGGTGCCATGGAGGAGAGTAATGCATCCTCTGCTGACTCGGTCACGACCTCGCCGTAAGCCGTAGTCGAACAAAGCAGAATGCGGGGTTACCCGTCGTCAAATCTAGTAGTGAAAAATAGACAGTCTAAAATGGTCCCTAATGTGAAAACAATCAGTCAACATTGACTTAGTGATACTTTGTAATCGCACAACATAGGTCATTATAGCGGGGAAAGACCCCCCCCAGTTAAGAGAAAAATTTGGCGAAAAATATGAAAAAATGAACTTTAAAACGACATTCGTATATAAACACCTACGATCTGCAACATCAACTTTTGTTAGTAGTATGGCCCCTCGCTTTAAAAATCATTCATAAAATCGCATGGCAAAATGCCTTGCGTATCGAATATTCAACTGGAGACATATACACACCAATAAGCAGGTGCTAGTGGTACATTACTACACAAAAGAAGGAAAGTTGACCGATTGCAGAAGTCAGAAGCATAACGTTTATATATAATGTACTTGTCCATCTGCCATATAGAGTCAATATGTTAAGTCAAGATATCCAAATATGAAGCACATCTGTCAGATCCTGTGGGATACTTTATTTCAAAGTTCGTTGCAGGATTACTCAATGGACATTAATTGTTGAAAATTAATGATTGTTATTTTGATAGACATCGTCCTATATACCTATAGAGTAAGGGTGAAGGACACGGCAAGTTTTTTTGTTTATCCCGTAACAGTTTTCTGAAGCAAATTCTGCGTTCATATGAAATATACCATAAAAGTCTCCAATACAGGAGGCACAATTAGTACCTGGAATACCAACAGATTTGTTGGTCAGAGACAGGTCTCCAAAGACTACATAAATATTTATTCTACTAAGATAAACCTCCAAGCATAGCTCTTAATTATCTTTCTGCACGAGTACTTGTGTGGGCATCAGACGTGGTTTCTGAAACAAAATATGTATTTTGTTTCCCAATGAACCAGAAACTTGTATTTTCGGGTGCCGTTTACTTAGTTCCAAAAAGCAATTTCAATTTTTATCTGAAAAGCCTAATTATGCTCTCATTATAGTGCGCCGGGTTAACCTCAAGTAGCCATGGCATATTAAAGAGCGATGCTTGTGAAGATAATTTCTTTTTTATTTAGATATTATTTTATTTGTTAGCTAGTTTTGGAGACGATGTATTTCTCTCAACATCTGTTTGGTATTGACATCCCTATGGGTACTAATTGTGCCCACCTTCATATGCAGACTTATTTTATATTCATATGAAAGCAGAATTTTTTAAAGAAAGCTGTTACGGATAAAACAAAAAACTTGCCGTGTCCCTCAACCTTACCTTATAGGTAAATATAGACGTTGTCTTATAATTAACAATCATAATTTCACAAAATTAGTCTCATTTGATATTCCTGAACGAACTTGAAATAAAGTGACACCAGCAGAATCTGACCGTATGTGCTTCTATTTGGATAATTTTGTTATCTTTAATATTGACTCTAATGGCAGCTGAACACACTACATTAATAGGATAAACGTGAATGACTTTCGACTTTGCAATCGTCAACTTTTTCCGTTTTTGTGTAGTAATGTACCACTAAGCACCTGCTATGGTGAGTAGTATCTCAGTTATGATTCGATAACGCAAAGGGCAATGCCATGCGGTATCGATGATTATTATTAAGCGAGGCCAACTACTAACCATAAGTTGAATGTTGCAGGTTATATACGAAATCTCGTTTAAAAGTACATCATTTCGGCAAAGTCATAACGGTCGCTAAATGACCTTGTTTGCGCATTACAAGTATGACTAAGTCATATGTTGACTCGAATTTGTGTATCCAATACCATTTGTATGACTGTCATTTTCATACTAGTTTGACCGACGCGTAACCCCGTTTACCTTTGGTTTAGAACCTACGGGCTCAACGGCGGGTGTGACCGCGTCCAGCAGAGGATGCTGACTACTCCATGGCACCCTGATCCTGCTTCGCTTTCGTCGAAGGTCCGTGTTGCCCTCACACTCGATTTTGTAATGTGCTTTTGTTTGGACTAGTGATACTTTCATACTTGTTACTGCTCGCATCTCTTTATATAAAATTGCACTATCTAGAATGACCAACACGACACCGAACAATTAAATATGCTCAATTTTCGGGACGACCTGTCCCCTATCTTCAGGGACGAATTAGGTTACAAAAGAATACTATGAGAGTGCTGAAAAAAAACAACAAAAAATCTAAACACTAACCAATTCTACACTCGGAAACGATGGGAGTATATACTGTCTACATATTGCAATCATTCGTCAATATGTTAGACAGTATATACTCCCCCATCGTTCCGTATGCTGGTAGAATTAGTGTTTAGATTTTTTGTTGTTTTTCACATCCTTCATGTATTGCTTGAACCTATAATTCGTCCTGAAGAAGTACAGGTCGTCCCGAAAATTTGAACAATAGTAATTGCTCGTGTCGTGCTCATTCCTTAGATAGTGATATTATATATATATATATTTGCCCCACCATTTCCATTGTAAAGCATATCTACTGTAGATTGCATATGTATTGCATATTAGCTCATACGTCCTTAAATCTTACATTCCCTTAAGTCTGAGGCCCTAAATATCCACAATTTTGGTTACCATCGCAACTAACCATGGATCCAATACTGTGAAGATTTTCACTTTTAAACAAGTTTCTAATTCCATTCCTTTGACTTATTTCTACAACTACTATATAATTAATCACCAGTCATTCAGGTACATGGGAAAATGAACACATCCGAGACCGGGTGGTCCACAAAGTGACCTGGCCTGACCAATGTCGTGTAGCGCCCGCGGTCAGTTTTCATCAAGTGGAATCCAGTCGAGGATTCTCATCTTTTCTCATGTTCGAAGTGCCTGACCGGTGATCAATCCTTTAATTAATACCGATAATAAAATTAATATACTTTATAATTTTACCCTACCCTAGAGTCAAATCTCTTGGGTAGCTATAATAAATTTGAACACATACATATCCATATCTGCTCTCTAGAAAATGGCCTTTGTATTTTTTATAAATCATCAAAAAACCTCTTTCAAATGATATCAGGCATTGATCTCTGTTGATATTTGGCGCCTCCACTACTACAAAACTCCTACCCCCGAGCATAATGAAATTAATAACAAGTAAGTGATAATACGATATACCTGGTAACTTGAATCTCTCTAGCAGCCATAATGATATACTCATCCATAATATATACGCCGTATTAAGTAGATGTTCAAATATTTTTACACATTAAAGACATATGCCAATCTTAAGTTCGTCAGAATTTCCTCCTCAGGGACCATGAAAATCATCCTTCTTTTGATATAGGACTTCCTGTCCTACATTTTTGATACTACTATAGAATGTTGCGTTTGTCGTATTACAGATATGCAATTAAAAAAAAGATTTTTGACAATTTCAATCTTGTACATTGGTATCCCACTCCTAAGGCTTCCCAGATATGTAGGAGTTTTGAATTTATGTCCTCTTTTATTCCATAAATCTTCTCCATAAACCAGATTACAAAAGAATCAAGAGTATTAGGTTATCAAGAAGAAGAAATGGTCAAATATCAAGCACGACAGAGTGACTAATGCAGCCAATAGATATGTCTCTGAGAAATTATTGTTAAATTCAATACTCACTGGTATCACACTTTTTCTGAAAGGAAAAGATAACAACGGCTGTTAAAAAGAAAGGTATAAGACAAACTTTCGCAAATACAGTGTTACTAGATACGTGTCCGTTCGTGAAATATTTGTTACTTGGATTAGAAGTTATACAATGATCAACCTTTATTTGTGAATTTGCATTCTGTTGCAAAATTAACTTTGGACAGGTCTGGATAATTGAAAATACAATAACATGAAGAAATTCTTATAATCGTGTTATTTGTACTTATATTTATATCTGATTCTCAATTTCAAAAATATAAAAAAGATGAAAAGAAATGATAAATAAAATAAAAAAAAGTAGGAAATGCAAGTTGATAGATTAAAAACGAAAAAAATCAATTTTTCAAAATTAATTTATTTCAACACTGCCCTTCTTTTCTGCGCTTGATTCAATCTGCCCTTGTTGATTTTATAGAGAGACATTAGACAAGATGAATTAAATTAATGTATTCTGACTGTAAAGTGTTTACTTTTGTTTACTGAACAAGGAGCATGTTTCTGTTTTAATTTTTGTTCAAGTTATATTAATAAAGTATCAAACAAGATCATCTGTATTTATTATAAAATGTTATATTTATATATGTTTTTCCTCTCTTCTAACTTCGGACAAGCAATTTGTTGTTTGGACATGTAAATATTCATAGTCACTTGTCCGAATGTGACTAAGTGAGGTATAAAGATTGAATGTTTGAGCCCTTGCTCACGACTGCCACTAAATTTCGCCATGTCTACTGAGTCTTTACTCATCATATATCCAATATTTTTTTGGAGTCAGAACAAACCTGTATGATAATGGGTCTGCATCTCTAACAAATGGAATATTATCTCCTATTAAATCTGGCTAGGACTCACCTAGGACATAGGACGTAGCTCGCATCGATTGACGGGGGCAGTTTCTTGGTCACTTTGTAGACATGCAATTTTCTAGATTTAAGCACGTTATGTTTGTAGGTTTGAACTACTTATAAATTGGAGCTATTAAATCTATCAGTAGTTATGACAAATCATTTATTTGATTGATTAATAAAAGTATTGTATACTGTATTCAACAACATCGTCACATACTCAGTTTTCTGCTTTTATAGCTATGGCCTAGAGTATAACTTGTCCTGCAGGTTACCAATGACATTCCCTTAATATACTATTCCACTTCGGGGACTCTCAAAACGAAAATTTATATATATTATATTTACCTGAAAAGCGTGATCCTCTGATAGCTGCGACTTGAAATAATGAGAAGAAAACCTTAGTATCATTTACGTGTAATCGAGCAAGAGCTGGATTCTACCGATCGAACCAGTTGGTTGAGAAGTAAAAAGTGGCTAAAAGAGGACTTATTATACAAGTCTCATTCTGCTCTTCTTATTTTTTTTATAATTATATAATTGTACAATTCTGGTAATTCCTTTTTTTTTTTTTTTTATCTTAGTTTCGTTTAATGTTATTTTGTTTTGTTTTTTGGTGTTTATAGTGGGGCCTTTTTGTGGGGTGGGGTCTTTTTATCTTTTCCTGTCTTTTTATTTCAACTCGCTCATATAATACTTCTCACATGACTCAACTAAAACCGCTCTATCTTTAATTTCAATAAACTACAACCACAAACATCCAATCACGAGAAAATTCCAACTTACTGTCCAGACCATGAAGTAAATAATAGATTACCTGAGCGGATGTTAAAATCGATAAATACCCCATCCATATACAGATCTTATTAAAAATCTCCGCTTTCTCTCCTTAATTGGCAATAGGCGAGACGTGCTCCGATTTTACCATTCCCGATGGTGGAAAAACTTTTCTGAGCTTAACAGCACATATTTCTAACAAATTCAAATCCCTTAACTGTTGGTTGTGAGGTGTGTTTCCCTACTTTAAGCCCTCTTTGTTATTGAAGTGAAGACCGTCTTCTCTAATCTTTTTTTTCCTGCAATGATTCAAAACTCTGCTACTTTCTACCGAAAAGAAATAATGCTGAATGCATTCAACACAAGGTGAAATAGGATTTTTATGATTTCTTGAGCACATTTTTACGCAAGATGTTCTTGGCCATATGATACCGACACGGGACGTGAATTAAGTGCAATTTTAGTCACGTAAATTTGATGTCATTAATATGGAGGGTAATCTGCCTGGGTTGTGATATTTATGGTTCTGATTTTTTCGTTTGTATTGTTAAATTTTCATCTTTATCTGAGGCTGTTTTGTTGTTCATGTTTCTTTGTTGTGTTTATACTTAATATACACAAACTATTTGACCTTTTTATACGAAGGAGTTTGGTCCCTGTTAGATTTGTAATGTTGGGTGACATGCAACATGTTTCTTGTCTGTGTAAATTTTTCAAGGTCGTCCCGAAAATTTGACAATTTAATTGCTCGTGTCGTTGGTCATTCTAGATAGTGATTTATATATATATATATATTTGCCCCACCATTTCATTGTAAAGCATGATCTACTGTAGATGCATATGTATTGCTATTATCCATACGTCCTTAAATCTTAATTCCTAAGTCATGAGGCCCTAAATATCATAATTTTGGTTGACCATGCAACTAAACCATGGATCCTACTGTGAAGATTTTCAACTTTACAAGTTTTAATTCCATTCCTTTGAATTATTCTACATATTATATAATTAATCACCAGTCATCAGGTTAACATGGGAAAATGAAAATCCGAGACCGGGTCCACAAAGTGACCTGGCCTGACCAATGTCGTGTAGCGGCCGCGGTCAGTTCATCAAGTGGATCCAGTCGAGGATTCTCATTTTCTCATGTTGAAGTGCTGACCGGTGATCAATCGTTTAATAATACGGATATAAAAATATATATCTTTATAATTTTACCTACCCTAGAGTCAAATCTCTTGGGTAGCAACATTAAAAATTTTGACACATACATATCCATATCTGCTTCTCTAGAAATGTGCCTTTTGTATTTTTTATAAATCATCAAAACCTCTTTCAAATGATACAGGCATTTGATCTCTTTGATTATTTTGGGCCTCCCACTATATCAAAACTCCTACCCCCGAGATAATGAAATTTACAAGTATGATAAACGATATACCTGGTACTTCGAATTCTCAGCAGCCATTATGATATATCATATATATATACGCGTATAAGTAGATGTTCAAATATTTTTTACACATAAACATATGCCAATCTTAAGTTTCAGAATTTCTCCTCAGGGACCATGAAAATCATCTTTTTGATATAGGGCTTCCTGCTCTACATTTGATACTACTATATGAATTTAGGTTTTCTTACAGATATGCAATTAAAAAAAAGATTTTTGAAAATTTGTCAATCTTGGTAATTTGTATCCCACTCCTAAGGCTCCCAGATATGTAGGAGTTTTGAATTTATGTCCTCTTTATTCCATAAATTCTCCATACCAGATTACAAAAGAATCAAGAGTATAGTTATCAAGAAGAAGAAATGGTCAAATATCAATGCACGACAGATGACTATGCACCAATAGGAATATGTCATCTGAGTAAATATATTGTTAATCATACTCACTGGTATCACACTTTTCTGAAAGGAAAAATACAACGGCTGTTAAAAAGAAAGGTATAGACAAAACTTTCCATATACAGTGTTACTAGAACCGTGTCATTCGTGAAATTTGTTACTGATTAGAAGTTAAACAATGATCAACTTTATTTGTGAATTTGCATTCTGTGCAAAATAACTTTGGACAGGTCTGGATATTGAAAAATACAATAACATGAGAAATTCTATTAATCGTTTTATTGTACTATATTTTCTGATTCTCAAATTTCAAATAGGAAATGCAAGTTGATAGATTAAAACGAAAATATCATTTTCAAATTAATTATGTCAACACTGCCCTTCTCATTCTGAAGAAAACATTTCTCAAGGGGATACTATAACCGAGTTGCAGGTAAAAAAAAAAACCTTAAAAGTTTTTATTTGTCATCATGACCTTGAACGATTTTTTCCAAAAATCAATAGAGTTCTCACTTACTAGATATGTAACAATATCCAAAAGTTTCAATTGAATGAGATGTAAACTTTTGGAGTTATTGTTTGGAAATCTCATGTTTTCAATTTTTTCTCAATTTTTTTTTTATTTTGCCACTGTGACCTAACACGGATTTTGCAAAAATCATACTAGCATAACCTTATTTGGATCACTTTACACCTTTTTGAAAAAAAAAATCATAAAATGACCCATACCAGGTTATATTCGTATTATATGTCCAAAAATTAAATTCACTCATTAAATAGTAAAATTTTAGTACATACTATATTCTTACAATCCGATGCCCATTTGCAGCTCCCTTCCTCTACACACCAGTAACAATGTGTGATGCCTCCCATTGCACACTCTCCACATCTAGAAATTACAGTATGCATGTATATCAAATCATTTTCATTTCTGTAATGCTACTTGCACTATGCAGGCAGTGTCGCATTCCATCCAAATAAGATATTTACAGCGTACAATGAAGTGTCAATTTATTAATATTTCTTACCTATCCATGAGGGAACAACGATAAAACACTAATTCAGTTGATGCCAGAATTTTTCCATTCAGTAAAATACTTAGAGTTTGATTTCCAACTGCATCTGGTCGAAACAAAGAAATAAATTTTATTTCTGCTGATTGACAGTATGACATGTATTGAATATCAATGATGGGAAACATAACAAGTAGCTCAAATGGGCTTTGAATGACTTTTCGTATACATAGATGACATTAATTATAGTTTAAAAGTTTCTATATTGCTGAATTTTGAGTGGTTTCTTTCTTTGAGGAATATTTCTGCACCATTTGACTTCTGTATTTTTGACATGATAAGAGGCCTATTTGCAACATCGCTCACCTAAGCACCATGCAGTTTCTAGCTATAAACAAGCTTCAGCAAAACTATTATTACAAAAGCAGCTTGGTTCAGAAAAAACTTTTCAAGGATAACAAGCTATTACTCATTGATCATCAAACTTAAATGTTATCATTAAACTAAACTAAACATTCATAAATTATCATCTGTCCTTGTAGATGGATATGACATTCATTTTAACAAATTTTATCTAGGGGTGCTTTGTGCCAAGTGTGGTTCTCTATACATGCGTACAAAATTTGATCCCCTACTGTGATCCCACCATATCCCAAGGGGTCATCATTTAAACAAGCCTGATGTGAGAAAGATTTCATGTAAATTTCAATTTTTCTGGCGCAGTGGTTTTTAAACAACTCCACCCTATTTTTGCAATAATCTCCCTTTTGAAGGGTGATCCTTCATTAATTTTAACAAACTTGAATCCCCTGCACCAAAAATATGCTTTGTACCAAGTTTAGTTGTAATTAACCAATTGGTTCTGAAGATGACAAGGTGAAAAGTTTATGCCAACGCTGACAGATAATGAACTAATTTCGATCAGAAAAGCTTACTTTGGCTCAAGTGAGCTAGGGAAAAAAAGTTTGATTTACAAGTACAATCAAACATGTATTTTACAAATTATGCAAAACATTCCTCTAATTAATAAAATATTAATTATAAACCAAGAGAATTTAAGATCCAAATGTGTTATATGCTAATAATCTTATACCTTATATTGTGAAAATCATGGCCCCTGAGAGAGGGGCTCAGGACCTAGGGTGGGGCCAATGTGACCATATATACATGTACTGAACATATATATATAAAGCTTCTCTATATCCATATTTATTTGAAAACTATATTCATAACTAGATGTGTCGGTGTGACACGAATGCCCCAGCCTACAGTTAAGTCCAATGAAGGAAATCCCTTAGGTTATTTTTTTTACTTTTCAAATGCATGGGTCAACTCAATTTCTATATCAGATCTTGAAAATCAAAACCTTGGCATCGGGGAAGCTATAACCGAGTTGCAGGTAACATTTTCAAATTTTTTTTTGTCCGTGAAGGTGAGTCAAGAACGTATTTTATAATATCATAATATATATATCGCAAAATTAACAACTTTTGTTCAATACATCTTAACAGAATATTTACGAGTAACAGTTATTGATAGTAAATCGTCTGTACATGTAAGACATTAGGTTTACATGCCTTTATAATACTTTATGATACGGTTACATAGATATAATAATACTTCACAAATTTATTTCAGTGTGTCTAATCAAATTATTTCCAGGTAAATATTGATGAATAATTCCAATGTCCTTTATTACGAT